>PVIY010045890.1:0-18805 GCA_004026745.1 Myrmecophaga tridactyla | reverse complement strand
TTGTGGGGTTAAGTTTCATATGAACAAACCCCAAGACTGGGGGCTCAGCCTATAGCTTTGGTTGTCCACACTGCTTGTGAGAATATCAAGAATTCAACTTGGGGAAGTTGAATTTCTCCCCATTCTCACCATTCCCTGAAGGGGGCTTGCAAATATTTTTCCAGTCACTGATCAAATCATTCTGGGATTCATCGGGGAACCATCCCTGCCTTTTTAATCCTAGATTATCTTTTATATGGTATGAGCTCCAGACCCCTTAATTTTCATTAAGTAAAAGACATTTGCCTTTTAGATCCTGTAGAAAGTAAAAAGTGGAGTTAGAAACCAAAATTGCAGTAGTACTGGCATTTATGTTTACGTATGTTTTTACCTTTATTTTTTCTATTTCTTTGTGTATTTTCTGTTGTCTATTGTCCTTTCAACCTGAAGGCTCCTGAATTTTTGACAACTTTTAATTTTTATATTATATCAAATTCAAATTGTAAATAGTTCAGTCAGTTTTCAGGTATCCTTTATCACTTTCAGCATTGTTTACATTTTGCCTCATTTGCTCTTTTATTCCCCCTGCCACCCCATATATGCATTTTTCTTGAACCATTCGAATGTAAGTGTAAGTTGAAGACATTGTGGCCTATTATGTCCTAAGAACAACAACAATCTTTTATATAACCATATTATAGTCACTAAATTCAGGAAATTTAAACCATATATAATCTTACCTAATCCATATTCCATATTCAGATTTTATCCTTATGCTTTTTATACTTTGCTTATCCTTTATAGCTCTTTTCTTCCTCGTCTAGAATCCAGTCCATGATCATGCATTACATTTATTTGTTAAATTTTTAATTTACTTTAATCTGGAACAATTTGAAAGTCTTTCTTTCACTTTCTTAACCTTGACATTTTTTGAAGAGTATAAGCCAGTTATTTTATATATTATCTAATTTTGGTGGTTTGATGTTTCATCATGAGAGTTAGGCTGTATGTTTTAGGGAGGAATAATACAGAATTTATGTTTCATCATTGCTAGTGATATTAACTTTGGTAACTTTGTCAGAGTAGTGTCTGTCATATTTTGCTGATATAAAATTTAAATTTTCCATTTGGAATTAATAAGTAATTTGCAGGGAGATATTTTGTGATCATGTAAATATCCTCTTCCTCATCAGACTTTCGCCCAATAGTTTTAGCATCCATTGATGATCTTCTAACACCATTGTTCATTCTATATTGGCTAGTTGGAATTTTTCTGTAAGAAAGCTTTTACTATTGCCCCATTTATTTACATCAGTGTAGACTCATGGATTCCTATTGTAATCAATTTGTTATATTCCATTACTATCATCATTTTGACACTTGGATGGTCTTAGACTTGACTGAGAGCCCCTTCAAACTGGCACATTTATCCTTTTATTATGTTTCCATTATTCTTTGAGAATTGATTATTTTGTGGTGAAAAAAGTTATGCCGTGTTGATTCCTGCCTCAACCTGGAATCAGATTTTTCTCCAAGGAGTCCTTTTCCTTTTAATGGAGAATGGAGTTTAGAAACCAGAATCTGGGCATTAGGTATACCTTCATTGCTTCTAAGCCCTCTCTCAGTGGACAGAGTTAGAAAATACATAAATGCGAGTCTTATGCATGCACACACACACACACACAGTATATTAAAAACCATGCGTAATAACTGATATCTCCAATTCTCATCCCAGCATTACAGCATGAATTCTAGTCTTCTCCCTTCCCATGCTGTACTCCTTTCTCTAATAGGTAGGAATCAGGTCTCTTATCCTCAGTTTATTTACTCAAGCATTGAGTGCACAGATGTAGTTTCAGAATTGCTAGTGCATAACAGTGAAAAGCAAATCTAATAATTAGAGTCTGACATTTATTTACAGTTTGTGAGTGTTGGGGATGGAGTAGGGGAGGGAGCCATAAAATTACTCATTTGTCCCTTGGTCTTCTGGTAGCATTTGCCAGTTTCTGTAGTGTACTGTGGTCAGTTTCAAGCTACTAACCTGGGATCAGTTGATCTGCAAATTTCCTAAGGATAGAATGAGGTGATATGAATGTGATGCCTGCACTTGTTTGTTTTCAATGTCTTGAAGTGCGTTGCAGTTTTTACGTGCATAGTTCAGTGGCTTTAGAAATTCAGTTGTCTAATTTTAACTAAACTAACATTCACAAAATGACAAATGAGTTGAAAAGATTCTTGCAAAGAAATTGTAAATTAAAGATAATTAAGATAACAGGTGCTGGGTGATGCAATGGTGGCTCAGTGGCAGAATTCTTGCCTGCCATACCGGAGACCCAGGTTTGATTCCTGGTGCCTGCCCATGCAATAAATAAATAAATAAATAAAATAAAAGATAACAGGTGCTCAAATGAAGAGCAAGAAAATGATCTTTTGTTTTTAGTATGCATTTTTGTCAGGTGTATTGCAAAATTAAACTGATGACCAAATCAGATCTGACAAGATGATGGCCAAAAAAAAAAAATCTAAATGCTTAAGACAACTTTTTGAGTATGAATTTACATTCACTATTGTTAACAAGAAACCTTGTTCAAAGTGTGTTTTCTGCTTTGAGATTTTAGCTGATAGTAGGAAGAAACAATTATAATATTTTAGAGTCCTTGATCTACTGTAACATTTTGAATTTCATACACGATAGTGAAAGATAAATAGTCCCGCAATATTAAAAATGTTTGTGCCTTCTGTGGCGGGATATAAATGGTTGAAATAACACATGGAAAACAGTGTAGTGACTATATTCATTAATTACACTGATGTGTAACAAATTACCCGAAAACTTAATGGCTTAAAACAACATTTGTTTACTTAGTTTCTGTGAGTCAGCAATCCAGGCTGGCTTAGCTAGGTCCTCTAGCTCTGAATCTCCAATGGGTTGTAATCAACCATTTTGGCTGCAGTCACCTGAAATAGTTGTTGCCAAAGGTTATCCCACAGGTCTTTACCATGTGATCCTCTCATAGATTTCTCTGTTCTGAAATTTCAGATGAATGAAATCATATAATGTGGTCTTTTGTGTCTGGCTTCTTTCAGTTAGAATGAGATTTAAAATGTTCATTCATGTTGTAGCATGTGTATCAATGCTTCGTGCGTTTTTATGGCTGAATGATATTCTGTTGTATTAATCTACAGCAGTTTATCTGTTTGTCACTTGATGGATATTTGAGTTGTTTTTACCTTTTGGTAAGAATGAATAATGCTGCTATAAAGTTTTTACACATGCTTTTGTATGGACATACATTTTCATATACCTAGGAGTGGAATTGTCGGGTTATGTAGGAACCCTTTTAGCAGATTTCTTTTTAAGGAAGTAAATTTACTTGATCTCTGCCTTCAAGGAAGCACGAGAGTAACTTCTGTTTGAAAGAAATCTGTGCCCTAAGAAATAGATTATTGAAAATATTACCATTGTTATATGATTTTGTTGCTGAAAGCAATGTAAGTATCTTTAAAACTGAGAATTCCAATGGTTTTGAACTAATTTTTTTAAAAATTAAAGTCCAACATCTTCTGAATTATTCCTAAGAATAGACTTTTTCAGGAAACATGGACATTTACTAGCCATATTTCAATCTTTTATTATTGGTTGATGAGAGTGAAAAATAGAATTTAGTAAATGTAGAAACTAATGCATTTTTTTCATGAATATCTAATATGATATTTTTATGAGCTATATTTTCCAGCTATTAAAACCAATTATTAAAAGAAAGGGAACTAAAACCAGATCTTCAAAAATGCTTATTGACATGGTAAATATTATGTAATTTATATATAAGTAAATACAATATATCTGTATTGCTCAAATTTTTAAATAGTAGTTTTAAATAGTGACATTTGGAGACTACTAACCAAGGCCACCATCATCTCTACTCTGAACTATATTTTATTAGTTTCCTAACAGGCCTTCCTGCTCTGTTCTTGACTCAGCTAAAAGATTTCTTCAAATAGCAAGCAGGGTAATTTTTAAAAATGTAAAGCTGATCGTGAAACTCCCTTGCTTAAAGTTCCTTAGTAACTCTCCCACTGTACTTAGATAAAACCCAAAATTCTTAACATAGCGTCTGGATATTTTGTATCATCTGGCTTCCAGACTTCTCTAGTCTCATCTCAAACCAGTTTCCTGTTTCACTAATCCATTAGTGTTGACCTAACTCAGTAGTTCTCAAAACTTGAGATTGCATCAGAATCACTTGCAGAGTTTGTCAAAACACAAACTCTTGGGCCACATCCTCCAAGTCTCTGATTTAGAAGGTCCAGAGTGGGGCCTGAGAGTTGCGTTTCTAACAAGTTTCCCAGTACTGCTAACCTGGGGACCACATTAGAACTGTCTAATCACTCAGGCCTCAACAACTCACCAATTGCTTTCTTATCTCAGTGTCGTCGTTCATTCCTTTTTTTGCCAGGAGTATTCTTCCCCACCATTCTTTATTATTCTGTTAAACTATTCCCCCCCAGAATTCGAACATGTATGAGAGAGTTAATTATATAACGAACTCCATGTACTCTTCACCCAGCATTAACATTTGTTTAGTTCAAAGCCAATTTTATTTTATTTAAACCTCCCACAGTTCACCCCACTGACATGTTTTCAAGTGTTTCTCAGGCTCCCTATTATTTACCTCTAAATATTTTATTCCTGTCACTTTTGGCTAATCTTTCCAGTCTCAGATTAAATGACTTTTTTGAGAAAGGTACCCTTATTAAACTCACACATAGGGCCTGTACTTCTATTTCATAGCACTTATAATGTATAATCATCTTTATTTCTGTGCTTTTTTTGTTTAGCATGTCTCCTCTGTCTGATGATGACAGGGAGTATGCCTGTTTTATTCACCCCACTATTCAAAGCCTCTACTACAGTGCCTGATGATTGAAGTTGAATGACTAAACAAACTAAAAGGACAAACTTAATCTTTAGCATTTGCTGTAACCACAATTAGTAAAAGAATGTGCTTGCACCAGCAGCTTTGTTGTCATTTAACACCCCTACCCTACGCCTCCACACTTAGGGTATTAGGTCTCTTTTGTTTACCACTGAAACTTAGATCCAAACACAGTGCCTGGATTGTAGCAAGTGATCAGTAAGTATTAATTGAATGAATAAATCACGTGTTACTCAGCTGAGTGTTCTGTTTGGATTGTGTTTGTTTTGAGTCGCTTCAGTGGAATAAATTGATTCCTAATAATTTGATCCTCATAGCAACATTTTGACTTTTTTTTTTTTTTACATAATATTTACATTCTTTCCACATGAGGAAACTGTGGCTTAAAAAAGAGAAGCAATTTGCCCAAAGTCGCATGATGATCTTGGGAACTGAATCCAGGTTCTTGACTGCATATGCATTCTTACTATTATTTTCTGACTTAACCTGTCTATCAGTATTTCACACAACTACCAGATATTCACATGACTTGCTCCCTCGGCTCTTTTGTATCTTGATATAAATGTTATTTTTTATTGAAACCGTTCCTGACTGTCCTATTTAAAATTGCAACCCCTCCAAGTACTCTTTATGCCTCTTACAACTTTTTTCTGCATAGCATTTATGACCATCTAACAAAATACATATTTTACTTATTTTTTCACTTATTTTATTATCTTTCTTCACCTCTAGAATGCAAGGCCCACGACAGCAGGGATTTTTGTTTCTTATTTACTCCTGAATCTCCAGTACCTAGAACATTGACACGTGCAGATGTTCAGTAAATATTTGTTGAACGAATAAGTGAATAAATAAAATAACTTGTAACTTTTTTTTATAACCAACTCCCTGGTATTTAAAATATATAATTTGGTTTTGGAAATAATTTTTAGTAGTATAAAGTAATTTGATTTATTTCTAAAGATTAAAAACCCTACTGATTTCAGTTTATTTAGAAACTTGATATCTTAAAGTGTTTATTTTTTCATATCACTCTAAAACTGCAATTTAGAGTTATATATTGTTTTATCTTTATGCTATTTCAAATATTCTGCATTAGAAATTTGTAAAGAGAAGAGTAAAGAAAATTATTTTCAAAGCAAAAGAAACATAACAAATAAATATTTTGGCAAATACTTTAACTATTGCCAAAGAAAATTAAAACTATTTAAAATGTTAACTTCAGACATTCTTGCATGTTGACAAAATAATTTAACTATAGATTTTTCTGAATCATTTCATATTTCCACATCATCTGTTTTCCATCTGAAACTGGAAAGATGATATATATTTAAATAAATGATAATGGAAGGTGTTTCTAATGAAATGCTATCCCACTGGCATGGATGATTATGTAATGATGATCCAGGAGAGCTGATTTTGTTAAAGTCACATATAGTATTACCATTGTTTCCTTTTTCTGCGTAACTTTGAGGGTGTAGTATGAAATGAATAAAGCTGTGATTTTTATTGGTGATAAAGTTATAAGTATTGCTAAAAGGGTAAATGTTTTTATAATTGTCTATAAGACCTTGAACAACTTGTTCACATAGTTTTGTTTTAAGTAGTTCAAAACATTAATGTCTGTTCTCCTTTATTCTCACAGTTTCCCCATGTGGCAGATAAAAGGAATATGTTATTTCTCATATTTAAAAGTGGGAGTACCAGAGACACCCTTAACTTGCCAAGTAATTTGTAGAACCAGGCTATTGAGAGCCACATTGGGCCCTGAAGAAGAAAAAAGAATTAGGCACTCTCACAGAGGCAAACAGCTAATAAACAAACTTTCGTGCCCTGGAGCTGATACTATTAGAGAATTACTACTGACAAAATCTGTTTCTTAAATTGTGGTTGCTTTTTCTTTTAGGAAAAGTGTGAACCGGTGGTTAATATTATTTTGCTTAGGTAACAGTCACATTTCATGTTATGCATGTATTTGTAGGTAGGGGAGAGATACCTCAGGAACTTTTGACCATTGTTTGTATTAAGGACCTTTGAACAGTTTGGTGAGATCTGTTTTCAGTGTAATGACTTTGAATGCTTAAAACAACATATTTAGAATTATAAAAGAAAACCAATTTGTTTTTAAAATATTAAAACAAATTTGTTGTAACTGTAGCATATGTGCTCATATATTAAAATATTAAATAAGATTGGATAGCATGCCTGATCATTACCATACTTTCTCAAAGTAGTAATCAATATAAAGGATGTTTTGAGAGGTAAGCAATGACTGTAATATGAAATGAATGTATCTATGATTTCGGTTGGTGACAAAGTTGCAGGTGCTGCCACTGTTACTATTGTTTTTCTTTGACTTACATTCATAATGGAAGAAAATGCTAAATTTCAATTAAAAGCGAAAATATGTAAATTTCTTTATCTGGCTAAGTTCATGGAGTTCCTTAATTATAAACATGAACTTTTATTTGGTGGGGGGTACATCTTTGAGTGTAAATTTAAGAAACCTGCTATCTTGTTAATGTCCCTGTAGTCTGTCTTTCCCCTTCTACCCTCTTTTAGTTTCCCTCATGAAGAATCAAAATGGCTGTTGCTGCTCTTGTTCTTACCCTGTATCCTCTTTGTAGAGGGTTTATTGTATCCTTGATGGTAGAAAGAGGAATATTAATTAAGAGTACTCTTTATTAAGTTGGCACTCTCTACAGAGTTACTTTACTGCTGGATACATAATCCTTTGATGCAATCCTTGACTCCATGTAAATAGTTTATAGTTTGCTTACTGAAGATTTAATCATATTCCTCTTAAATTAGTTTTCTTAAACTTTTATAAAGGTATTTTACCTTCTTTGATTCTTTCAGTCCTTTTGTGCCCTTTTTCTGTTGAGTCATCCTTTGAATATTTCTTGAATTTAACCTCCTTTTTTCTCTATTCGCATTGTCATTTTCACAATTCCTAGTTGCTGCAGCAGCACCTCTGGGATTTTTGAGTCAAAAATCCTTAACTTGTCAAGTAATTTGTAGAACCAGGCTATTGAGTGCCTGCTATTTTCTAAACACATCCTTCATTTCTCAGTAGTCTTCCCAGGATTGGAGAGGATAAGTTCCTCAGGGTTACTAGTGCTAGAGTTGATGATTAAATCCAGACTAGTCTGACTCCAGTCCACCATACTGCCTCCTTACTTATTTACTTCCAGTTTCTAGTTATATCCAATATATTTTTGCCAGAATAATCTGATTAAGGAACTGTAAAAGGCCTGTTGTAGTAAGCTCTGTGACATAGATTTGATACATCTGGCCTCCTACCAACCTCCAGCTGCATCTCCTATTCTTGATATGCAGCCTGTGTTTAGCTGTGATGCTGGAGAGCTCTGGAAGTTTTTGGAGAAGTGGCAACCTTGACCAAGGGCTGACATTATGAAAGTTCTTGACTCAGCCCCAGGAAAGAATTCAAACTTCAATGTATAACGAAAGTACATGCTTGAAGAGGGTGAGCACAGGTGTTCTCCAAAGGAGGAGAGGCCCTCTGAAGTTGGGTATTTTATAAGGACTTAAAAGAGCCCTTCTCCATTTGGTTATGTTAATAAGGGATATTAATGAGCTGCAGTTTTCATTGGCTCTTTTCACACAGGCACTAACCTGTGTGAGGGCTAGATATACAGCGTGCACACACCAAAAAGAACTTTTTGTTAGGCTTAGGGTCACTTCCCCTGCCCTTCTTCCCTATTTAATCCAGTTCACAGCCATATTACCTACTGCTTGCCATCCCAAAACATATTCTTGTGTCTTCTGTATTCTTCCTCTTTCTTTTCTCTATCCAGAGCTTTTTGGTAGCCTGACGGACATCCTTTAAAATCTAGCACAAACAGCTGTTCTGTATGGGGAAGTTTTGGTATATTGTTTCCAAGCTGTTTCCATTTTAGTGCATTGCATTTTTAAATTCCTCTCTCTGACAGCCCACCTATCATAACTAATTGTAATTTTTTATTTAGAGTTCTTCTGTTAGATGAAATTCCTTGCAAAGAAATTCATGTGAAAGTCTTTGTATCTCCATTTCCTAGTATAGTAAGTGCCTGCTGTATCATAGATAACATCTTACTGAATATCTTGAATGAATATTGTAAAACAGACTGATTTGCTTAGGAAGAACTTATAATTTCCACGTCTCTTCTCAAATCTAAATTTATTTGCATTGTCATAATGTTAATAAGTTCTGCTCTTGGTGACGATGACTTATTCTATTCTAAGGTCACTTTGTTCATTTTAGAGTCTTAAACAGGTAAAAATCAATTAACAGAGAGTCTTCATCTCTACTCCCAAAGGATGACAATCAGTAACACCAGTTGAATTTTATAGATTAAATTTTCACCCTTATATCCTTTCTTAAAAATATCTCTGGTTGATTAAAAAAAAAGCAGCATTATAGAGATGCAATTTATGTTTAAGAAAATTCACCCATCTTATATGAAATGGGGATTTGAGGAGATATACTCCTTTACACTCAAGCTGTAGAACATTTCCTTCACTTCAAAGTTTCTTCATGCTCATATGCAGTTAATCCCTTCCTTTTATCCCCATTCCCAAATAATTATCAGTCTGCTTTCTATCACTATGTAACTTTTGCTTTTTCTAGCTTTTCATAGAAATGGAATAATGCAGAATTTACCCATGCACTGGTTGATGGGCATTAATGTTTACCAATTGGTGGGCTTTTGGATTATTTCTGGTGTTCTGCTATTATAAATAATGCTGCTATGAACATTCTCATGCAAGTTTTTTTGTGGACATATGTTTTCATTTTTCTTGGGTAGATACCTAGGAGTGGAATTGCTGGCTTATATGGTAAGTGTATGTTTTTAAGAAACAGCCCAATTGTTTTCCAAAGTGGCTGTACCATTTTTAGTTCCCACTAGCAGTGTATGAGCTATCCCGTTGTTCCATATCTTCGCTGGCACTTGGTATTGTCTTTTTAATTTTGGTCATCCTAGTGGGTGTTTATTGTTCTCTCATTGTGGTTTTAATTTTAATTTCTCTGATGACTAGTGATCTGAGCATCTTTTCATGTGCTTACAGGCCATTTGTACATATTCCTTTGTGAATTGTCTGTTCAGATCTTTTACCTATTTTGGGGGGGTGGGGGGGCTTTGTTGTCTTTGGTTGTATTTGATTGTAAGAGTTATTTATATATTCTACATACGATTCCTTTGTCAGATGTATTTGGAAATATTTTCTCCTAATCTGTAGCTTGCCTTTTCATTTTTAGAATATTTTCTTTTAAGGAGGAAAAGCTAAAATTTTGAAGTAGTCCAATTTATTAATATTAATTCTCTTGCTATTTGTGTCCTATCTTAAGAAATTTTTGCATAGCCCAACATTACAAAGATTTTCTCCTATTTTTTTCTTCCGGAAGATTTATAAATTTAGATCTTACCTTTATATCTGTAGTCTATTTTAAGTAATTTTTAATTTGTATGTAATGATATGTAGTTGAAATTCATTTGCTTATATTTGCATAGAGATACCCAGTTTTTCAGCACCATTTGTTGGAAGGATCATCCTCTTCCTTCACTGATTACTTTTGCATCTTTGTTGAAAATCAATTAACTATATAAGTCTTGGTCTATTTCTGGACTCTCTCACCTGTTTTATTTATTTATGTCAGAGGTCACTGACATAAGGCCTGCAAGCCAGATCTGGCCCATAGCCTGGTTTTTTGTTTGTTTGTTTGTTTGTTTTTGGTTTTTTTTTGGTGCATGGTCCATGGAAGGAACCCAGGTCTCCCACATGGAAGGTGGGCATTCTACCACTGAACCACCCATGCACCCATTAGCCTGTTTTTTAAATAAAAATTTTATTAGCACACATCCATGCCTGTTTGTTAACCTGATATCTTTGACTGGAGTGGCAGAAGCAGATTTGAGTAGTTGCAACAGAGACTGTAGGGCATCTGCCCGTTATGGAAAAAGTTTGCTTACTCTTCATCTGCGTTTATCCTTGTTCTAGTACTATTACCTTGATTACTGTAGCTTTATAAATCTTAAAGTCAGGTGTTCTAACTCCTCCACCCTTTGTTTGCTTTTTAAAAATGAACTATTCTTGGACCTTTGCATTTCTATATACATTTTAGAATCAATTAATTTTTTCAGAAGCCTGCTAGGGTTTTATTAATTGCATTGAATCTATAAATCAGTTTGAGGAGAAATAATTAAAAATATTGTTTTCTAGTCCATGAGCATGGTGTACCTCTCCACTTGTTTAGGCTCTATCTTTAACTTCTTAGCACTGTTTCATTGTTTTTAGTGTACTGGCCTTGCATATCTTTTTAAAAATTTATTCCTAAATACTTTATTTTATTTATTGATGCTACTGTAAATGGAATGTATTAAAACTTAATTTTTCCATTGTTCTGATTTAAAGAAATAAAATGTTTTGTATATTGAATTTGTTTTTTGCAGCCTTGCTAAGTTCACATATTTGCCTAGCTTTTATAAATTCTTCAGGGTTTTCTACATATGTGATCATATTTTGTGTAAAAAAGACAGTTTTACTTCTTCATTTCCCAAATGTCTTCCTTAATCTTAATGTGGTCTTAATTAATAGGCTAGAATCTCTAGTCTAATGTTGAATAGAAGTGGTGATAGCAGACACCCTTGCATTGTTACTGATCTTAAGTAGAATCATTCGTCTTTCACCATTAATAAGGGTGGCTGAGGTTATTTGTAGATGCCCTTTAACAGGTTAAAGAAGTTCCTTTTTTATTTGTGGTTTACTGATATTTTAAGAGAAATCATGAATGACGTTGACTTTTGTAAAATGTTTCTTCTGCATCTTCTGAAATGATTCTACAGTTTTTCTCCTTTGTTCTATTAACATGGTGAAATTACATTAGTTAATTTTTGGAAGTTCAACTGACTTTGCATTTAATGATAAATCCCACCAGGTCATTATGTATTATTCTTTTTTAACATGTTTGGATTTGATTTGCTAACATGTTAAGGATTTTTTGCATCAAAATTCATAGAGGTGTTGGTCTTTAGTTTTCTTATGTCTTTGTTTGCTTTTGGTATCAGGATACCACTGTCTTGTAAAATGAGTTAGGAGGTGTTTCTTCCTCTCTTTCCTAAAAGAGCTTTTGCAGGATTGGTAATTTTTTTTTAATTTCTTAAACGTTTGTTGGAATTTATGAGTGAAGCATCTAGTTATTTAAAAAATTTTGTATTTTATTAATAGCCAAAGTTGTAAGACATTCACAGTGTCCCCTAAATTAACTCAATAAAAAGTGTACTTTCTTGGCACAAATACATTTGAAAATACATTGGCTTTATCCTACTTTCTGATTTTGTTATATTTGTGGAAAGGGCATTTATGAGAAGTTGAGAGCCAGCCTTTCCAGCTGCGTACTGGAAACATACTAGGGAAATAATTTTATCATTATATATTATGGCTGAATGTTTAATGCTACCATTCTTTTAAAATATTTGATTGCTTTATATATTCACCTTTGTTTTTGCTAATTTTAGGAACTTAAAAAGAGTCTAGAAAATCATGCAGAAAGGAAATTGGAAAGTCAGAATTCCCAGAATCCTCAGCAGGTCTCCCAGTGTCTTACCACATGCTCAGAGCACAGCAGTCATGTTCCTGCAATACCAAATCAGCCACCAGTTCTGCAGTATGGTAATCCTTATGCAACATGTGAAATTCGAGGTAGTTAATAAAATATTTTTCGTTTGGATAATTCAATCTGGAATTTTCTTCTTTATTTTTTAGTGGGATTAGAGAACTGCTGGTACAGTCAGCGCTAATAGAAATATTACCTTATTTGTATAATATGAAGTTTTAATATTTAACACTGTAACTGGCATCATCCAAAAATGATGCTCCATAATCAGTAGTCTTTTGCTTATTGCCTGTAGTTCTCAGTTTTTAAAATCACTTGAGTTAAAAATGTAAAATTCTGCTTTTTGATGTGCCAAATAGTTTTCTTTATATCCTGTTCATTCTCTCTATACTTAGAAACGCTAATTTTAATATCCTGTTTCTGGTACTATTCTTCCAAAAATTTTTATTTCAGATGGAGCAGATGGTGCCTTTTACCCAGATGAAATCCAAAGGCCACCTGTTAGAGTACCCTCATGGGGGCTGGGAGACAATGTTGTCTGCAGCCAGCCTGCTCGAAACCTTAGTCGGCCTGATGGTTTAGAAGATCCTGAGGATAGCAAAGTAAATTAAGTTTCCATTTTCTGACCCTGTCCCTTTTATTTTTTGATCCATGTAGATAATTAAAAGTATGTGTTTGGCAGGGGGAGGGGGAGACCATGTGTATTTGTGTGTGCACGATTGCTTGCTTACTTGATTTTTGAAAAATCGTGCTTGTATTTACATTTGAAAAACAAGGCATTGATATGCTTCAGAGTTACACTTCAATATTTGTACTGAAGTAAAATAAGTTCAGAGAATGATTCCAGAATATTGTAGTTATCACATAGTTATAATCTTAATTACCACTAAGATATTTATTATATTCTTTTGAATAGAGATATACTAGACTGGAATAAGCAAAGAGTTAACATATGACTCTTCAGTATCCATCTTTTCATTTTAGCATTTCTAACCTAACCTACTTACATTGTTAAGTGGACTCATGATTAGCCTGAAAAAGAAAGTGTATGTATCATATAAATTTTTTTTCCAAAAACATTTAGATATCTTCAGTGTTTATGTAGTATTTATTTACAATACTGATGATAATTGAATCAGTTTGTGTAGGATGTCATTTAAGAGATTTCTTGACTATTTAATAAATACGTACATTTCCTTATGGCATCTCTTTTTTGGGTTTCTTGTGCATCAAAGTGAAATTTTTAAAAGAAATGCTTTATTTTGCTCTTTGCAAGTACAGTGGTATCATGACCTGTTTCTTATTTAAATCTAGTTTGCTACATTTAATTGCTATTAACCTTTGCAGAAACTTATCAGTGTTCAGACAGGCATGATTTTAGCCCTAGTGCTCAACATCCATAATGGAGAAAAATGTATTTCTCTCGCCTGCCTTTTGGCCTCCTATGTCCATTACTGGGAATAATTAGGAAAACTGTCAGAGCTTTTGTAGCCTGTTTAAGGTCTAGAGTATCATCTTACTGCTTTTTCACACCTTTACCTCACATTTTGCATATTTAATCTGATCATTCTTGGCACAGATGTTACACGTGACAAGCTTTTCTCTTCTGTAGTCATCTGTTTCAGTTTAATTAGCAGAATGTTCTTTCTGATCTGTGTACTTTGCCCTTCTGCAAACCCATGAGAGGTAGTGTTAGACTTGTGTTCATTTGCTGACATGCTCAGATTTGGTAATGAGATGGAATGACTCTCAATATTGCATACCTTGGGTAATTGTGTTCTGCCATCAGAAGATATTTCACAGACAGAAACTAATTTTTATGTACATTCAGAACTTTTAAAAAAATTTTTGTCATTACAATAACAAAAATCATTTGCAAATGAAATGTTTTTCTATGTAATTTTAGCTTGAATATGGAAAGCAAATTTGAGTTTACCTGTTCCTTTTCTGTTTTGCTTCCCTGGGAGTGATTAACTGCATAGAACCCAGCATATGAGTCAGTGTTAAGGCAGCTTGCTTTCAGCCTGCTCCAGTGCCTACACCTGCCTTCTGCACCAGAAGCTATATCATATTAAGAGCCTTTTTAACTCCTTTTAACCTCTTAAGGACAATAGCAATAATTGCAACATCTAATTATGATGATAGTGATAGTAGGGAATACCTTTATAGTTCTGTTTGCCAGCAAATGCGAAACTCTTTAGATATGTTAACTCATTTGTTCCTCTTAGTAATCCTATGAGATACTAACCGTTTTCTCTATTTTGTAGTGGATGAAACAGACACAGGGAGTTTAGTGTTCCCAAAATCACACAGCTGTAAGGGTAGAGTCAGGATTTGAGTCTCATCAGCTTGACTCTAGAAGCTATGGACTTAACCAATATCAGATACACTAAGTCAGAGGCTTCCAAACTTTCACAGTTCATGGCACCCTTTAGTGTCTCAGTAATTTTGTCATAGCATCTCTAAGCCTAAAGAAATACCTAATGCTTACTTTTGATAAGTGTTCATGTCCTAACAACTTTAATAGCCATTTGAAAAACTAATACACAGAAATTGAAAGGAAAACTAATATTTTTGTTTTGTTCATAAATTATTAGTTACTAATGTGATGTGTATGTCTTTTGGCTCCTGTACAGCTTTTCAGACCTTGGAATCCAACAAGCCACCCTTATTTCCCGTTTCATAATGATTTCCACATGGCACTTACTTTGTATTGTAGCAACTGCTTCTCAAAGATATGATATCATTGAAAGGAAGGTAGCATTGTTTAATGTTGAAACTGTTAGGTGTTTTGAGCTAGTTGTTTATCTGATATCTGGCAAATGTTGAGTATTTCTGTGTTTCTATAGGAAATTAAAAATATTTGGGCGGGCCATGGTGGCTCAATAGGCAGAGTTCTCACCTGCCATGCCGGAGACCCAGGTTCGATTCCCGGTGCCTGCCCATGCAAAAAAGAAAAAAAAAAAAAATCCTATGATACTCCTGTGAATTTGCTGTTGCCCTTGGGCACACTGGTCAAGTTTTGAGAACTATAGAAAAGCCCTCTCTTTTAGAAAGGCATAATCCCTGGCCCACTTCAGAACTACGGAGAATCAGATTGCATTTTGACAAAGTCCTTGTTAATATTTGGGATGTACTGGTCTAAACATTCTAACCCCATTGCTCAAGGCTCAGATACTTTCTGTTCCTGAGCACACATCCTGGATGCCTTCCAGTTATTTTCATGCCTTTTTTTTTTTTGCATGGGCAGGCACTGGGAATTGAACCCAGGTCTCGGGCATGGCAGGCGAGAATTCTTCCACTAAGCCACCATTGCACCGCCCTGTTTTCATGCCTTTTATTCAGTGTTTTCCGTATACCTAGAGTGATTTTATTCCTTCTTTCCCCTGTCCTTTATCTCTGAAATACTGAGACTTAACACATTCTATTAATGTGTCTGTTTACAACTTTCCATATGAATCTTTACCGTGAACTCCAAAAACTGAAGACAAACAATTTTTGCTGGTATGATTTTTTTTTTTTGATACTTCTTTAGATTTTTTTTCTCAGAATGATTTACGATTCTCGAGGGGTCTTTGACCCCAAATTGTTCAGGACCACTACTCAAGGCATATTTCCCATTTGTTGTGGTGCATCATTTGAGTTTGCATTCCTCAAATTTTGCCATTTTTCATAAGATGCCTTATCTTTAAAATGTTATTATTTTGAATATAACCAGTGTATTTTCTGTTTATAAAAGTACACATAATTACAGTCGGTTCTTTTTGACAGGATGACAAAATAATTCAGTGAGGAAGGAATAGTCTCTTAAATAGTGCTGGGGCAATTGGATATCCACATGCAAAAGATGAGGCTAGACCCCTAATTCTCACTGTACACCAAAATTAACCCAAATTGGTTTAATGACCTAAATATAAGAGCTAAAACTGTAAAATTATTAGAAGGAAACATAGGGGTAAATCTTCCTGACCTTGGATAAGCCATGGTTTGTTGGGTAAGTACAAACAACAAAGGAAATAAATATATAAATTGGACTTCATCAAACAGTTTAAATAAATTATTTGCTATTATATTTTTATTTATTTTTTATACATTCTTATTTCTAACTGGAACTTGGTGGCTCTTAATGCTGAATTTTTCCTTTTCTGTATCAGATAGTATAATACCTTTCATATAGTAGTGATTGTTTAGATATTTCTGATTTATTATTTTACAGATAAACTTTTGTTTTTAATTTCTGCCTACTTACATTATTTTAAATTCAGATCATCTTAAAAATTGACTTTTTTTGGTAACAGCTTTATAGAGATATAATTCACATGCCATAAAATTCACCCATTTACAGTATATGATTCAGTTGTTTAGTATATTGATAAGAGATGTGCCGCTATCACCACCATCAATTTTGGAATATTTTTATTACTTAAAAGCAAAACAAAACAAAACAAACCACCATGTACCCTTTAGCTACCATACTGTTACCACTCCCACTACCTCCCCCACCCCACTTCTGGCCTAGTAGGCAACCCTTAATCTATTTTCTGTCTCTGTAGAATTTGCCTATTCTGAATATTCATATAAATGGAATCATACACTATGTGGTCTTTGAGGACTTGCTTCTTATACTTCGCATCTTTTCAAAGTTCATGCATGTTGTAGTATGTACCAAGTATAATAATTCTTCATTCCTTTTTATGGCTGAATAATATTCCATTGTCTGGATACACCATATTTTATCTATTCATCAATTGATAGACCCATGGTTTCCTCCCCACTTTTTGGCTACTATAAAGAATACAACTGAACTTTTGAGTATAAGTTTTTGTGTGGACATAAGTTTTCATTTCTCTTTGATAGTATACCTAGGAATGTAATTGCTGGCTTTTGTATGGTAACTGTATGTTTAGTCTTTTGAGAAATTGCCAGATTGTTTTCTAAAGCATCTTTACCATTTTATATTCTCAGTTGCATTATAGGGTTCCAATTTTTCTACATTATTGCCAATACTTTTTGTTATCTGGCTCTTTTGGTATACTGTATGCTGGAGTCACATTTCGTTATTTTTCCATGTGAGTATCCCATTATTGCAGCACCATTTGTTGAATTTTTTTTGTTATTTTTTTTCTTTGTTTTGCTAATTTGTTGTTTTTTGGGAAGTGCATGGACCAGGAATTGAACCCAGGTCTCTACCGCATGGCAGGCTAGAATTCTACCACTGAACTACTCTTGCACCCCCTGTTAACCTGTTTTGATAGCTGTCATCCTCTCGGTGTAAAGTGGTATTTTATTGTGGTTTGATTTCCATTTCCTTGATGGCTAACAATATTCAGCATCTTTTCATTTTCTTATTGAACATTAATATCTTCTTTGTATGTCACCTCATAGCTTTCGTCTATTTTTAAATTGCTTTGTATGTCTTATTGATTGTAATGAGTTCTTCATATATTCTAAATATAGGTCTTCATCAGATATCTGGTTTGCAAATATTTTCCCCTATTCTGTAGATTGTCTTTTTACTTTCTTTATGGTATTCTTTGCAGCATGTGAGTTTTTAATTTTGTTGAAGTCTAATTTTATCTGTTTTTTGTTTTGTCACTTGTGATTTTATTTATATCTAAGGAGCCGTTACCTCTCTCATGTCAGGAAGATTTACCCTTATGGTTTATTCTGAGTTAATTTTTGTATATGGAGAAAACTATAACATTTTGGAAAGTAATACAGACCTTGCAAGATTACTTGCTTTCTGAGTTTTAAAACCTTTAAATTTTGGAGTTATTTTATTGACTAATATTTTCTATAAATTAATATTTAGCAAAGCTTAAACAGTAACGTGCCATTAAAAAGAAGAAGGGTGTTGATTAATATTATCTAACAATTCACAGGAAGTATTTAGGGACTGAAAGATGTATTAATTCTCTAGTTTTAGATAAAAGTTACCCAGAGAAATCGATACTTTCTTTTCTCTTGTATGTTGACTTTGGCCTTAGCAAATAATTTAAGTTTTCTGAAAGTATGCTCTTAAACTAAGGTAAGAATAACCCACTTAATAAAACTTTAATAAAAGTTTTCTTGAGTAACAGAGTCGAGAGGTTATCCTGGAGGTTATTCTTACGCATTAAGTAGATATCACCTTGTTGCTCAAGAGGTAGCAGAGAGGCTGGAGGGAACTGCCTGATAATGTAGAGCTGTGTTCCAGTAGCCATGTTTCTTGATGATGACTGAACAATGATATAGCTATCACAATGAGACTCTGTGAATGTGGAAACCTTGTGTC
>PVIY010045889.1:0-18808 GCA_004026745.1 Myrmecophaga tridactyla | reverse complement strand
CTGGTATATTGCATTCTGGCAGCTAGCAAACTAGAACACTAGTTTACAGTTCTAAGGCCAAGAAGATGTCCCAATTACAGCAAGTCTATAGAGATGTCCAGGGAAAGATACCTTGGTTCAAGAAGGCCGATGATGTTCAATGTTTCTTTCTCAGCTGGAAGGGCACATGGTGAACATGGCAGTGTCTGCTGGCTTTCTCGTGGCTTTACAGAAAGGGACGCTCTCCAAAATGTTTCCTCTTTTAAAGGATTCCAGTAAGCAATTCCACCTTCAATGAGTGGAGACACACCTCCATGGAAATCATCTAATCAAAAGTTACCACCCGCAATTGGGCGGGTCACATCTCCATGGGAACAATCAAAATGCTCCCACCCAGCAATATTGAATGAGGATTAAAGGACATGGCTTTTCTGGGGTCCACCACAGATTCAACCGGCACATTATATATCAATAAAATTGTATTTAATAACTCATAGCAGTTTTGGGGTGGGGGTGTACCAGAAGGTTCTGACATTGAAGCTGATGGTCAAATGGGATCTTGGCCTTATGTATAATTTATATATAATGTTTTCATTTTTTAACAAGGAGAACAAAATCATTTCTTACTGCATGATTAAAAAGTAGCTCAATAAAAGAGCCATTCCCTTCACAGATAGGGGCTGCCATCAGCTGATCTCTACCCTTAGACCAGACCCCCGGTGATGTCACAACTCCAAATTTTTTTTTGCTGTGAAGTCTGTGTTATAAGTTGCAAGTCACTGCTGCAAACAGCACTAAGCACTAAGCCAACTTTACCATATTTGAGTTTTCAGCATTTGCTGAAAGGACATGTGGAATTGACAGACCCGTTTCAGAGACCTGGCAGAACTCACAAGGCTCAGCAGCGGGCACTTCCAGAGCCCCACCCAGGAACTGACCAGGGAGGGGACTGCTGCCTTGTCCACTATGCCCCAGGAGGGTAAGCTGTGATGGAAAGAACCGCCTCCATCCCCGCTTCATTGATGAGAAACCCCAAGCAAGATTATTTGGCATCTTTTGGTAGAGTCAGGCTCTCCTGCTTCTACCCAGGTTGACTGCTGGAGGAGCTGGGAAAATGAGACACTGACCACCCCCAGCTTTCCCGTGGCTAAAGTTAGCACCCTTAACAGAGCAATGGGGTCAGCTGCTGAGCAGCAAAACACATGAAGGGGGGCAGTGCACTGGTGGCTCAGGGGCAGAATTCTTGCCTGCTGTGCTGGAGACCCAGGTTCAATTCCTGGAGGCTGCCCATGAGGAAAAAAAAAATCAAAACACTTGAAGGGGACCATTTCAACTGCCTAGGGCAGGAGCTGCAGGATTGTGTGTGGGTGTGTAACCTAAAGAAGGCACTTGAAAGAGGTGGAGTTGCTGTCCTGTGAGGACAAAGGTGGCGACAAAGGACACACACCACCATGAGGTTATGAAGGAACAAAATTATTGTGGTTTTTGTTAATCTGGAAAAATTAGAAAAACTTAAGACCCAGTAATCAGTATAGAAACAATCCTCCATATAAAGGGCAGAGGAAGGAGGAAAACAAGTTGAGTAAATCATGCTGGCCTAAAAATTTGAGTTGCTTCAAAGCTCTGGTGAGTCAGAACCTCTAAGTTGGGTCCAAGTTGGATGAAAATAGATTTTGTCCCACACCTCAGAAACCACAGCTAACTGCACAGAGTGGCTGGCATTGCCCTGGGACTCTGTGTCCTTGTGCAAATACAGTTGCACTCTCTCTAAAGATGTAACCTTTGAATGGGCTCAGTATGGGAGCCAGCTATAACTGATTTTCTCAAGACAGGTGACTGTCAAACCATCAAGGTCTGGTACCCTCCGAGAAAAAATGCGGTAAAACCGAAGTTGAAACAATGCTTAGCCGTGACCCTTGAAGTGATAAGCACACCAGGTTGAATGAATAGTACCCACCCCCCAAATTTATGTCCATCCATAATCTCATAGTGTGCCCTTATTTGGAAATAGTCTTCAGAGATATAATTAGTTAAGATGAGGTCATACTTGAGTAGGGTAGGTCCTCAATCCAATATGCTTGGTGCCCTCATCAGAAGAGGGGAATTTGGACACAGAGACACCAATTCAGAGGGAAGACACCATGGTAAGATGAAGGCAGAGATTGGAGTGATGCAGCCACAAGCCAAGAAAGGCTGCAAGAGGCAAGGAAGGATTCTGCCCTAGAGATTTAGCAGGGAGCATGGCCCTGCCAACATTTTGGTTTCAGACTTCTAGCCTCCAGAACTGTGCAATGTTTTAATTCGTCTTGTTTTGAGCCACCCTGTTTTCAGTCATTTTTTATGGCGCCGCAGGAAATGAATATAGTGGGTATGTGCCTGGCCTGCTGAGAAGAGCTGTAGTCTCACCACAAGAAGCCTTTGCCTGATACTAGGAGGGCTGCCAGATATGACATGTTCCAGTCAGCAAAGCTCCTCTTCCTTTGCACACGAAGGCTAACTTTAAGGTCCCTTGCACACACAGTGGTACTAGTCCACCAACTGACCAGGGATGGGTTCCATTTTGACCAACCTCGCAGATAACCATTAGCAACAGCATGTCACCCCCAGACCAGCAAAGACCTGCTTTGCTTTTGGAAGGTCCTTATGAAAATAGTAACAGGAATGAAAAACACATTTGATAGATTCAGCTGCAGATTTGAACAGCCAGAAGACAGGATCAGCAAACTTAAAGACAAGACAATTGAAATTATCCAGTGAGGAGCAGAGAGAAAAAATAATGAAGAAAAATGAACAGAGCCAGAGGGACCTGTGGGACACCATCAAGTACACCAATATATGCATCACTGGAGTCTCAGAAGGACCAGAGAGAAAGAAAGGGGCAGAAAAATGTATTCAAAGAAATAATGGTTGAAAACTTCCCAAGTCTGATGAAAGATGTGAGTATACATATCAGGGTCCATGGCTTGGCCACGCACCAACTTTAGTGTTTACCAGAGCACCAGCTAGCATTATCTGCTTTAGTAGCCTCTTTCACCAGAAGCACAGGCATCGTTTGGATGCTTTTAGCTACAAGAAAGAAAATGCACAAACCAAAATGGCTTAAACAAGGACATTCATTATCTCACATAACAAGGTGCCTGGAAGTCAGGTGGCCCACGGTTGGTTCAGAGCCTTGATAAGGTTTCGTACATCCAGATCCATCAGTGGTTCCATCTTTCTGCTTTGCCATCCTCAGGCTGTTGGTAATGTCTCCACTTGGGGTTCCAAGGTGGCTGCAGCAATTCCTGATGATGCCTAAACACACCTCTTTTTATTTGACTAGAAACAAAAACTTCCTAACACAATTTTAAGACAAACAGTTTTCTAGATTAGTGATTTCATTAATAATTCTTTGAACAAAGGATGACAGAGATGGCAAAATAAAAAAAAAAAAAACGCCTTTGGTGAACAACAAAATCCAGAAACATGAGTAGCTCAGCTACAGATCCGTGACTAGATGCCCTTTTACAAGATTATTCATTAGCTAGTCTTGGAGAGTGATGGTTGCATTCCGCAGGAGATGATATGAAACGTTTGGAGCTCAAATGTCTACAAGAAAGCTCTTTAAAATAACAGCAAAACAATTTTATGATTACAGAGAAAGAACTGGAAAGTTATATCATATTGCACAGGTATAAATTTCACCAAAGGGCCCCTTTCTAAACATGGTTTGGGTTTGTTTTCAATCTAATGTCTTAGCCTTCGATTTTATCATGAAGATTCTAAATTACTTCACTGGGCAGAACCCAACATAAGAGTAATTAAACCCTCTCTCAATAAAAGCTTTTTCTTTTATTTTTTGAGGCTAATTATTAAATGCTCAGACTCTCTGGTTTGTTGCTAGTCGGCTCAGAAGCAAATAGCTAAGAAAAGTAAGAGAAGTATTCCAGTCTTGATATGAACAAAATGAAGGCTTGCAAGTTTTCACCTCTATATTAGGGAGAAAGCCTTTTCCTAGATTTCTGCCACATCCCCCTCCCCACTCAGTGCTCATAGGGCAGGATTTTATCACATGCTCATGTCCCACGTGCAATGGTTGTTGGAAAAGTGAATACCTAGTACTTTCAGCCTCTAAATGGGACAAGCACCACAAGCAAGGAGATGGCTGTCAGGCATGGTTGCTAGATGGGCAACCAACGGTCTTTCTTACAGCTTTATTCTACATCGTCATTTTCCGTTATTCCAAAGGCAGATAATGTGCAGCTCACCAGGATGGAATATCTATCAGCATACCTTCCAGGGTGTGAGGTCACCCATATTTTCTGGATGGTTTCACCATGACATTATGCTGGAAGCAGGATTAGCTCTGATTTAAAAAAATATATATATTATTTTATATATTTAAAAATAAAATTTTAATTTAATACATTTTTAAAAATACATTTAAAAATGAAATAAAATTATTTTGTGAAATATAATATACAAAGAAAATAAATAATTTCCAAACTACACTTCAACAAGTGGTTACAGACTCAATTTCAGAGTTTGTTATGGATTACCATTCCACTATTTCAGATTTTCCCTTCTACCTCCTCCAAAACACTGGAGGAATATCAATATAGTGATTCAGCAGTAATACTTGTTTGTTAAATCTTATTATAATCCTCCTTCTCCTTTGATATTTTTCCCAGTTTATGGGATCTTTAGACAATGCCTGTTCTGACTTTTTCATGTTGAGAAGGGGTGTCAACACTAAAGGATAGGGGGATGTAATTAATTGATAATCTTGGAGTGGCTCATCCTTCTGGGTTTCAGGATTTATCTGGCCTAGAGACCCTCTGGAAATTATAGGTTCCAGGAGAACAAACTTAGTGCACGAAACTTTTATAGAGACTCAGTCTGAGCTGTAGGTGTTCTTAAGAGTTAACAGGAGTGGTGTTGGTTGGGGTTTAGCAAACCATAGCAATTAATAAGCTTGCATGAGAGTAGCCTTCAGAATAGCCTCTTGATTCTATTTGATCTCTCTTAGACACTGATGCCTTGTTTTATTACACTTCTCTTCCCCATTTTGGTCAGGAAGGCATTGTCGGTCTCACAATGCCAGGGCCAGACTCATCCCAGGGAGCTATGCCCCACGTTGTCAGGGAGATTTTCACCTCTGAATGTCATGTCCTCAATTTTTTGGAAGAGTTTGAGAGGATTGATGTTATTTCTTCTTGGGATGTTTGATAAAATTCCAAGAAGCCATCTGGTCTGGGCCTTTCTTTGCAGGAAGATTTTTGATGACTCATTGAATCTCTTTGCTTGTAATTGTTTCGTTGAGATCTTCTATTTCTTTTCAAGTCAGTAGAGATAGTTCATGTGTTTCTAGGAATTTGTCCATTTCATCTAAGTTGTCTAGTTTGTTGGCATATAGTAGTTCTTATGATTTTTAAAATTTCTTCGGGATCCTTTGTAACAACCCCCCACCCCTTCTCATTTCTGGTTCTGTTTATTTGCATCCTCTCTCTGTATTTCTTTGACAGTCTAGCTGTGGGTCCATTGATATTATTGACTTTCTCAAATAACTAACTTTTTGTTTTGTTGATTCTTTTTATTTTTTTTCTCCAGTTCATTTATTTCTGCTTTAATCTTTGTTATTTCTTTTCTTCTATTTGCTTTGGGGTCACCTTATTATTCTTTCTCTAATTTCTACAAGTAAGCAGTTACGTCCTTGAATTTCGCTTGTTCTTGTTTTTCAATAAAGGCATTTAGGGCAATAAATTTCCCACTCAGTACTGACTTTGCCATGTCTCATTAGTTTTGATATGTTGCATTCTCATTATCATTCATCTCCAGATTTAACAACGTCTCTGGCAATTTCTTCTTTGACCCACTGATTATTTAAGAGTGTGTTGCTTAATCTCCGTATATTTGCGAAAGCTCTGGTTCATTGGTTTGATTATTAATTTCCAGCTTCATTCCATTGTGGTCAGAGAATGTGCTCTGGACAATTTCAATCTTATTAAAATTTTTTTGTATGCTGTATAATAGGGTCACATTTAATTATTTTTCCATGTAAGTATCCTGTTATTGAAGAACTATTTGTTAAATTTTTTGTTTGTTTAGTTTGTTGTGCTTGTTTGTTTGTTTTTGGGGCAAGTGCATGGACCGGGAATCGAATCTGAGTCTTCCACATGGCAGGCGCCAATCTTTTTAAATTTATAAAGACTTATTTTGTGTCCCAGCATATGATTTATCCTGGAAAATGTTCCACATGCACTAGAGAAGAATGTATATCCTGGGGTTTTGGGGTGTAATGATCTGTATATGCTTGTTAGATCTAATTCGTTTATCACATTGTTTACCTTCTCTATTTCCTTGTTGATCCTCTGTCTGGTTGTTCTATCGATAGTGGAGAGTGGTGTATTGAAGCCTCCCACTATTATTGTTGAAATGTCTATAGCTCTCTTCAGCTTTGACAATGCTTTCCTCATGTACTTTGGAGCTCCTTGATTGGGCGCATAAGCATATACGATTGTTATTTCCTCTTAGTGAGCTGTCCCTTGTATTTATTATGTAGTGTCCTTTCTTGTCTCTTGTGACATCTTTACATCTAAAGTCTATTTTGTCTGATATTAGTATAGCCACTGTTGCTTTCTTTTGGCTACAGCTTGCATAGAACATCTTTTTCCATCCTTTCAATCTATTCGTGTCCTTGGGTCTAAGATGCATCTCTTGCAAACAACATATAGATGCAGTACATTTTTCAATCCATTCTGCCAATCTGTATCTTTTAATTGGTGAGTTTAGTCCACTAGCATTCAAAGTTATTACTATAAAAGCATTTCTTGAATCTACCATCTTATCCTTTGAATTTTATTTGTCAGATCTATATATTCTTTTCCCTCTCTCTCCTCTTGTTCTTTAATTTACCATTACTGGTCCTCTTCAATTCTGTAATCTCCTCCTGACCTCTCTCTCCTACCTTTTGTTTTTTCAGTTGACAAGCAAAAACAAGTAGTATTTCTTGCTGGGCAAGTCTCTTGTTGACCAGTTTTCTAAGTCTTTGTTTGTCTTTGAAGATTTTAATCTCTTCCTCAAATTTGAAGGACAACTTTGCTGGATAAAGACTTCTTGGCTGTAAGCCTTTCAGATCCTAAATACATCATACCACTGCCTTCTTGCCTCCATGGTGTTTGTCAAGGAGCCCAAACTCAATCTTAAGTGTTTTCTCATGCATGTGGTTGCTTCTCTCATGGTGCTTTCAGGACTTTCTGCTTCTCTTCGACATTTGACAGTCTGATTATGTCAGAACGTCAGGTGTATGTCTTAGAGTGGGCCTATTTGGATTTATTCTACTTGGAGTTCATTGGGTGTCTTTGATTTGCATATTTATGTCTTTTATAAGGGTTGGGAATTTTCCCCTGATTATATATTCAACTCACCTTCCCAGCCCTTTACTCTTGTCTTCTCCTTCTTAGATACCAATGATTCTTACATTTGTGTGCCTTTTGTTGCCCATCATTTCTCTAAGATCCAACTCCATGTTTTCCATCTATCTTGCCATTTGTTCTTTTTTTTCACTCTAGTCAATTGTTCTGTCTTCTAGCTCACTTATTCTTCCTTCTGCTTCTTCAAATCTGCTGTCCTGTTTCTCTAGTATATTTATAATGTGGTCTCCTGTATCCTTCATCTCTGTGAGATCTGTCATTTTTCTATTTAATCTTTCAAATTCTTCTTTATGCTTTCCTAGCGTCTTCCTGATACCCTTTATTTCTTTATAAATATCCTTGAGTAGTTGTTCCGTGTTCTGTGTCCCCTCTAGGCTTTTGATTTGCTCATTTGGCTGGGCCATTTATGTTTGGATCTTCATGTGCTTTGTGATTTTTTATTGTGTTCAGGGCATTTGATTATCTTATAAGGTTATTTTGCAAGTTAGTTTCCTTCACTCGTCTAAAGTTTTGTATTTACTCAGTTGTGTGTTGAAGGTTCTGTTTTGCACTTGGTTTGTCAGTAATTCCCACCAAACCAAGGCCCAGATCTCATGGAGGTGGTACAAGTCTACTTGAGGGTCTATTACAAGCTAGGCTGGGGTTCAAAAGCAGAAATTCCACCTACTGAGTGGGAGACCTGAGCTCAACTTCTGGCCGAGACACCCAAAATAATAATATAATAATAATAATAATAAATTTTTTAAATATGAAAAAATCCACCCCCTCAACAGTAGTAAGCCCCCAAATCTGAAGCAGACACCCCAAGTTATATTGGGAATAAACTCAAACTTGTGCCCACAGAAGGGAGAGAAAAATTTTTTAAGTAAATAAGAAGAAATAAAAAAATAACAAAGATGTAAATGTGCATAAATATTTAAATATATAAATGAAATAAAAATAATAATACTAATATAAAATATGTGGAAAAATATATTTAAAAAATACAAAAACCTAGGCAGATAGGGAGTTTGCAAGCTGCACTTACTGCTTCTTGCCAGCAGGTGGCACTCCTGAGCCGCTCCTCCCCTCAGGCCTGCCCTTCCCGGATCGCAGCTGCCTGCTGGGAAAGGTTGGGGGTCCGCCTCAAGCCCGCGGTAGTGAGAGGCCTAGTCCTGTCGGGCGGTATGGGGGAGCCACCCGCAGTGCCCGGGGAAGCAGCTGATCTGCAGCAACCAGTGCCTGGGGGATCCACCGCTCACCGTCCCCAACGCAATGGCCGCTTGGGGCACCCGGACTTGGGACGTGCCTCCAGTGCCCCGGGGAGCAGCCCTTCGTAGTGGGCGGCTAGGCAGCCACTGGGCTCCCCACGGGGGGGAGGGGGGGCTGTGGAGCCAATTGGGAAGTTAATGAAGATGAACATCTTTTCATTTGTTTTTTTCACGATTTGTATTTCCTCTTTGGGGAAAAGTCTATTCATATCTTTTGCCCTTTTTATAATAGGGTCGATTGTCCTTTTATTGTCAAATTGTAGGATTTCTTTATAAATACTGAATATCAAGCCCTTATCAGACGTATGGTTACTAAATATACTCTCCCACTGAGTTGGCTGTTTTTTCACCCTTTGGCAAAGTCCGTTGAAGCACAGAAGTGTTCAGTCTTAAGGAGTTCCCATATATCTATTGTTTCTCTCATTGCTTGTGCTTTAGGTATAAGCTCTAAGAAGCTACTTCCTATCACTATGTCTTCAAGATGTTTCCTTACAATTTCTTCTAGGAGTTTTGTGGTACTGGCTCTTATATTTAGGTCTTTGTTTCACTTTGAGTTAACTTTTGTATAGGGTGTGAGGTAGGGGTCCTCTTTTATTCCTTTCGCTATAACTATCCAGTTCTCCCTGGATAGAAGAGACTATTCTGTCCCAGTTCAGTGGATTTGGGGGCCTTGTCATAAATCAACTGACCATAGATCTGAGGATCTATTTCTGAACTCTGAATTTAATTCCATTGACCAGTATATCTCTGTGCTGGTACCATGTTATTTTGACCACTGTGGATTTATAATAAGTTTTAAAGTCAGGATATCCTTTTTCAGGATATTTTTGGCTCTTCAAGACCCCTTTCCCTTCCAAATAAATCTGATAACTAACTTTTCAAATTCTGCAAGGTGGGTTGTTGTAGTTTCGATTGGTACTGCATTGAATCTGTAGATCAGTTTGGGTAGAATTGACATCTTAATGACATTTAGCCTTCTTTCCCATGAACATAGAATGTCTTCTCACTTATTTAGGTCTTCTTTGATTTCTTTAAGCAATGTTTTGATGTTTTCTCAGTACAGGTCCTTTATATCCTAGTTAAGTTTATTCCTAGGTACTTGATTCTTTTAGTTGCTACTGTGAATGGGCTTGTTTTCTCAATTGCCTCCTTGGTTAGCCCATTCCTAGTGTATAGAAACACTAGTGATTCTTGCATATTGATTTTGTATCCTGCCACTTTGTTGAATTTGTTTATTATCTCAAGTAGCTTTGTTGTAGATTTCTCAGTATATTCAAATATAGGATCGTGTCGTCTACAAATAGAGTTTTACTTCTTTTTTTCCAGTCTGGATGCCTTTTATTTCTTTTTCTTACCTAATTGCTCTTGCTAGAACCTCAAGCACAATGTTGAATAACAGTGGTGACAGTGGGCATCCTTGTTGCATTCCTGATAATAGGGGGAAGTACTTTCAGTCTCTTGCCATTAAGTAGGATGTTGACTGTAGGGTTTTCATACATGCCCTTTATCATATTGAGATTTCCTTTTATTCCTAGTTTTCTAAGTGTTTTTGTCACAAAAGAATGTTGGATTTTGTCAATGCCTTTTCTGCATCAATTACAATGATTGTGTGGGTTTTTTTTCCCCTCTTCTTTCTGTTAATATGGTCTGTTACATTAATTGTTTTTTCTTGTGTTGAACCTCCCTTGCATGCCTGGAGTAAACCCCACTTGGTTGTGTTGTGTAATTCTTTTGATGTGCCATTGGATTTGATTTGCAAGTATTTTGCTGAGAATTTTTGCATCTATATGCATTAGAGAGAGTGGCCTATAGTTTTCCTTTCTTGTAGTATCTTTATCAGGTTTTGATATTAGAATGATATTAGCTTCATAGAATGAGTTAGGTTGTGTTTCCTTTTCTAAATTTTTTTGGAAGAGTTTGAGCAGAAATGGTGTTAATTCTTCTTGGAATGTTTGATCAAATTCCATGAAGCCATCTGGCCCTGGGTTTTTCTTTTCTTTTCTTTTTTTCTTAAAAAAAAAACCCAACTTTTAATTTTCAGTACTTTCAAACTTACAGTTCAGTTACAAAAGTAAAACAATACAAACCCAAACAGAGAACATAAACATAGCCCTCACCCAGATTCCCAGTTTCACCAATTTTAATCTTTTGCCACATTTTCTATAACATTCTGTTAATCATCTATCTATCTTAATTCAGCTATCTGTTTACCCACTGTGGTAGTTAGGTTCAGGTGATGGTGCCTAGTTCTGCTGCTGTGGACATGAATCAACAGCATGTGAAAATCATCTATGGGTGACGACATCTGCAGTGGGCTAAGGGGAGAGCCTTCTACCATGAGTGATGTTTAATTAGCTGGAGGCTTAAAAGTTAGAGGTCAGATGAGAGCTCAGTGCAGCACAGCCCAAGCAGCTCAGCATGCCTCATCTCAGCACTCACAGCTCAGCCCAGATACTTGCAGATGCAGAAAGGAATCGCCCCAGGGAAAGCTGTTGGAACCCAGAAGCCAGGAGAGAAGAACAGTACACGTTGCCCTGTGCTCTCTGGGCTTTTCTTTGTAGGGAGGTTTTTGATGACTGATGGAATCTCTTTACTTGTGACAGTAAAGTAAAGAGGTCTTTGTTGAGGTCTCCTATTTCTTCTTGAGTCAGTATAGGATGTTTGTGTGTTACTAAGAAATTGTTCATTTCATCAAAGTTGTCTAGTTTGTTTGTGTACAGTTGCACATAGTATCCTCTTATGATTTTTTTAATGCCTTGGGGATACATGGTAATGATCCCCCTCTCATTTCTGATTTTATTGTTGCATCTTCTCTCTTTTTTACTTTGTTAGTCTAGCTAAGAGTTTGTGACTCTTGTTGATATTTTCAAAGAACCAACTTTTGGTTTTATTGATTCACTCTATTGTATTTTTTTGTTCTCAATTCATTTATTTCCATTTTAATCTTTATTCCTTTCCTTCTACTTACTTTAGGGTAGTTTGCTGCCCTTTCTCTAGTTTCTTCAGTTGGCAAATTAGGCCTTTGGTTTTAGCTCATTCTTCTTTTTTAATATAAGAATTTAGAACTATAAATTTCCCTCTCAGCATCGCCTTTGCTGTATCGCATACGTTTTGATATGTTGTATTCTCATTTTCATTTATCTCCAGACACTTACTGATCTCTGTTGCAACTTCTTCTTTGACCCACTGATTATTTGAGTGTGTTATTTAACCTCCATATGTTTGTAAAAGTTCCAGTTCTTTTGTATTTATTGATTTTCAGCTTCATTTGATTGTGATCAGAGAGCATGCTTAGAATAATGTCAATATTTTCAAAGTTATTAAGACCTGTTTTGTGCCCCAGCACATGGTCTATCCTGGAGAATGTTTCATGAGCACTAGAGAAGAATGTATATCCTGCTGCTTTGGGATGAAATAATCTATATATGTCTGTTAAAACTAATTCATTTATCATATTATTTAGGCTCACAATTTTCTGCTGACCCTCTGTCTAGTTGTTCCATCTATTGAAGACAGTGGTGTTTGGAAGTCTCCCACTGTTAATGTAGAAACATCTACTGCTGCCTTCAGTTTTGTCAATGTTTGCCTCATATACTTTGGAGCTACTTGAGTGGATGCATATACATTTAGGGTTGTTATTTCTTATTGGTGGATTTTCTCTTTTATTAATATACGGTGTCCTTTCTTGTCTCCTATAACATCTTTGCATTTAAAGTTTGTTTTATCTGATATTAGTATAACTATTCTTGCTTCTTTTTGGTTATTATTTGTGTGGAATGTCTTTTTCTAACCATTCACTTTCTACCTGTTTGTACCTATGGGTCTGAGATGAGTCTCCTGTAAACAGCATATAGATGGATCATTTTTTTTCTAATCCTTTCTACCCATCTGTGCCTTTTTGTTGCAGAATTTAATCTATTAAGATTCAGTTCTGTTACTGTAAGTGCTATCCTTACTTGATCCATTTTATTCCTTGGCTTTTATTTGTCAGAGCTATTATTTCTCTCTCTCTTTTTTTCCTTTTAGTTACTCTTGCTGATAAACACCATTTCTATACTCTCCTCCAAGTCTACCTCTCCTGTCATTTTTTTTTTTTTATAGTCAATAGAATTCCCTTTAGTATTTCTGGCAGGGCAGGTCTTTTGTTAACAAATTCTCTCAGCATTTGTTTGTCTGTGAAAATTTTAGACTCACTTTAGAAGGACAGCTTTGCTGGACAAAGAATTCTTGGCTGGCAATTTTTCTCTTTCAGAATCTTAAATATACAATACCACTGCCTTCTTGCCTCCATAGTGCCCAATGAGTAGTCAGTACTTAGTCTTATGTGACTTTCCTTTTATGTAGTGAATTATTTTTCTCTTGCTGCTTTTGGTTTCCTTCTTTCCAGGATTTTATAGTCTAATTAGCATGTGTTTTGGAATCTGTCTATTTTGATTTATTCTATTTGAATTTCATTGGGCTTCTTTGATTTGCATATTTGTGTCTTTTATAAGGATTGGGAAGTTTTCCCCAATTATCTCCTCAATAATCTTCCTAGCCCTCTACTTTTCTTTTCTTCTTCTGGGACATCAAAGATCCTTTTATTTGCATGCTTTATGTGGTCCATTATTTCCCTGAGATCCAATTCAAATTTTTCCATCTTTTCCACCATTTCTTCTTTTGTGCATTCAGATTAATTTACTCTGTCCTCTATTTTGCTTGTTCTTTCTTCTACCTCTTCAAATCTGGTGTTGTGTGTCTCCGTTATACTTTTAATTTGATCTATGGCATTTTTCATTTCTGTAAGATTGCTATTTTTCTATTTATTCCTTCAAATTCTTCTTTATGCTCTTCTAGTGTCTTATTCATATCATTTATGTCATTAACTAAGTCATTGAAATTATTTAGGAGATTTGTATGAACATCTTTGATAAGTTGTTTGAAATTCTGTGTCTCCTCCAGTTTTTTAATTTGTCTATTTGGTTTGGCAATATCTTCTTTCTTCTTTATATGGTTTGTGACTCTCTGTTTTTGGGTTCTTGGCATTTGATTATCTTGATAAGGTTATTTTGAAAGTTGGTTTCCCTCCTCATCTAATATTTTGTTTTTGCTTGGGCTTGCATTAAAGTTCTCCTTTGGCTTACAGATGTGATGGGACTGATGATTCCCAGACCTCCATGTGGAAAGACTCCAGGCTGCGCGACTGGGAGTTTCAACTTCACCAGCTAGCACCCAGCATAGGAGTGCTCTGCTTTTTGCCAGCCAGCAAGACTGACTTGGGGATGGGGAAATGATACCTGTTGCTGCAATGCAGCTGCCTGGCCTCCACTTTCAACTTGGGTACCCAGTGAGCACCATGAGCCCCAGTGTATAGGCGATAGAGGCAGTAGGATCCAGAGTATCTTTCTGTCTGGCCAATTCACAGATCAGCTCTGTTCTGCATCCCACCATCCTTCTGAGTGGAGGGCTTCCCAGACTCCCCCAAGTCCAGGTACCCACAGAGATCCGCCTCGTGGATGGGGGATTCAGGGTCTCTGAGGCTGAGATGAGTTTACTGGCTCCCAGTTCCCATGAGGGAGTTCTAGGCTGCTGATCTGAGAAGATTGCCTCCCCTGCCTCTCTGTAGGAGGGATCTGCCACTTATTGGCTGCCCATTCTGGCCATTCTGCAGCAGAGGTGGACTTTGGAGATGATCATGATTAAATACACTTACCTCCAATTTCTCAGTCCTCATTTCTCTGCTTTTCCATCTAGGTCTTCCTTATACAATGTAGGGGTCCTTCTAGTCACTCAGACTCCAGTTCTTCTACATTGGTCATTTTCTAACTGTTGGTTTTTTGGTGGAATGACTTCTGTCCTATTCCGCCATCTTCCCAGAAGGCTTTGTTCAAAAACACATTTTAATAATGGTACTATTAATCATAGTCCATGGTTTCACTTTGGAATCACTGTATTATCCAGTTCCATGGAATTTTTTAACCTTTGAATTTCTTAGTTGTTTTTTTTCCCTTGATTGTTTCTTCAGCTGCTTTGAAAGGAATATAATCTTGTTAACCAAACACCTGAGGGAAGCCCCACAATGGAATGTGATCAAATCCCACCACCTTTGGAGCCAGCATTCCATGAGCATGAATAGAAAAGGATGTGAAGAGAGGACACTTAGTTTCAGTGTCTCTTTAAGAGCCTGGCTGGCTTTCCAACCCTCTAGAAATCAGGAATACCCTTCTGGGAGAGGGGGGTGTACCCCATCTGGAGATCATTTTTCATGTTTTTGGAGGTCTCAGATATTTTGGATTGAGGATGGTGAACATTTGCTTAGCCACTGAGCTGTTTTTTGCTTTAGTCTCAGACCTTTAATTTTCCCCAGACCTTCAGAGTTAGCCCCTGATGCAGGCACCTGGTGAAAGACTGCTTTCACTGGCAGGGGTCAAGAGCAAAGTAAGTCTTTTGCAATCAGAATAAGACCACCACTTCCCAGACACTTCACTTCCAACAACAGGAATGAAGAGGAAGCACTGTATCCTGGAGGGAGTAAGACCACCCCCACCAATTCCCAAACACAGTCACATCCCTGCTGTCTGCCCTAAGCCTACCAGGATTAATTTCACTCTTTTTATCTCTCTTTTTACAAGAAGCCCCAAACTCCAGGATTGCCCCCCATTTCCTACACCTCCGACCCCCCACAGCTAAGCACATCCTCTATTCTGTCTCTAGCTCCTATTTATCCCCAACTCCTGCAATCCTTCCACTGGGGCTCATTATACACAAAATTCCTCCTTCACCCTTAGCACCTTCTCTGAGCAATCCCTTCCCTTTCTGCTCTAATTGAAACCTGGCTTTCCCCTGAGGATATTACCTTTCCTGCAGCTTCTTTAAAAAGTGACTGCTTTTCTCCCACAGTTTTCAAAACACTGAGACTAGGGGTGACACAGGTGTCCTCTTTACTGCTTGTAGATGTTTCCATATCTCCTCCCCTTTCCCTAAAACCCCCAGCTTGGAATCTTACGTCATGAGATTATTTTTACCTGTGCCTCTCCTGGGTCTATTCTCAATTTCTCAAACATTTTCACTTCCATCTTGCTGTGTCCCAACACTACTCCTGTCTAAATCCTTGATGATTTCAACAGCCAAATAAATGAGTTCTTCTCACGGTGTCTCTCATTTCCTTGAAATCCTCCACACTATGAACTTGTCCATCCCCCAGGACTGGGTCATGGGTGTGTGAGCCCTGCCATCCCACACGCACCTGTGCCCTGAAAGGCCTGTGCAGCTTCAGTGCCCTGTTGTCACCATCTGTCAATTCTTAATAATTCTGCCTTTGAACTTGTGTTTTGTAAGTGAACTCTGAGGGGACGATGGAGCATGTGTGTGGGCAGAGAACGTACAATATGTGTGTCCACCATTCCTTGCCCTCTCTTTCACATACAGCGTTCGTGATGTACCATGAGCACTGAATTCTGGTGTGGGAGTTCCTCAGGACTCAGAGTGAATACCAGGTAAGCGTGTTACATCTATAACTAAGTGAGAATGCCAACAGGCTAGAGAGGCCAAGCTTTTCAGAACTTTCAAGGCAGAGAAAAAGCAAAGTTGTTTCAAGAATCATGAAAGACCAAGGAACTCATATCCTTTCTTGCTAGACCTCAAATCAGAGACCTAACCTCACCGCTGGAAGAACTAGAAAAAGAAGCTCTACTGCACATGAATCATTGACCAGGATAGACCATTTTGGTCACAAAACAAGTCTCAATAAATTAAAAAATATTGCAATCATACATTGTATCTTCTCTGACCATGAAAGAATGAAGATCAAAATCAATAACAGAGGGAGAACTAGAAAATACACAAATATGGGGGAATTAAGTAATGTATTCAAACAATAAATGGGTCAAAGAAGAAATCACAAGGGAAATTAGGAAATATCCCGAGACAAATGAAAACGAAAACACAACATAGCAAAACTTATGGGATGCGGTCAAGGCAGTACTGAGAGGGAAATTTATAGCTCTAAATGCTGAACTGAAAAAGAAGAAAGATATCCTTTCTTACTCATGTTACTTTTTTATATTAGACAGCCAATTATTCTGAAACTGGTAACATGGAAGAGAAGGGAAATACAGGACAACCAAAAGTGCTTATTCCTTTTAGTCCTTCCTCACGCATCATTAAGCCAAAAGGTAGAGAGCATCAGTGAAGTGTGTGTGGATCAAGAAGTGAAATAAAATAGAGTTGAGTTCGTTTTCTGCAGTATTTTCACCGTTCTGGTAAGAAAAAAATACTATGCATATTGGGCTATGAAATTAAATTGTATAGTTTTGGTGATTAAATGCTCCTACAAAGAATGCTCTTACATTTGTATTTAAAACTGGAATTGTGCAATATAAAATTGATTAGTAAAATTCATGCTAATAATTTAAGATTTTACTTTTTCTTTACTTAGAAAGTCAAAAGTGAGAAACTGAAGAAGAAAGAAAAAACTTTATTTTAGTACTTTTAACGGTGCTTTTTTCTTGCTTTTGAATGAGGGACCCCACATTCCTATTTGCCACTGGGCCTCACCTTTAAGTAGCTAGCTCTGCCTTCAAGAACATGGAAGTACAAGAACTTTCATACACTGTTCATCAGAATGTAAAAAAATACAGTTACTCTGGAAGGCAGTTTGGAAGTTTCTTAAGGAGATGAACATACTTTTACCACATGACCAAGGACACTCACTCCTAGGTATTTACTCAAGGCAAATGAAAACCTCTGTTTCCAAAAAAACTCCTACGAATGTTTATAGTAGATTTACTTGTTTTTTTAAAATGTTTTTTATTGTGAAATATAATATATATACAAAGCAAAAAAGGAAAAAAACAATAATTTTTAAAGCACTCTTCAATAAGTAGTTATAGAACAGATCCCCAGAGTTTGTTATGGGCCATCATTCCACCATCTCAGATTTTTCCCCCCGTCTTCTAGTCTGAAGACTAGAGGGAATAGTAAATGTAGCAATTCAGCAGTTATACTCATTTATTCAATCCTAGTTTTTCTGTTATACCTCCTCCTTCTTCTATAATCCTTCTCCCAATCTATAGGAATCTTTGGGCAATGCCTGTTCTGACTTTTTCATGTTGAGAAGGGGTGTCCACACTAAAGGATAAGGGGAGGAAATTAATTGATAATCTTGGGGAGGCTGGTCCCTCTGAGTTACAGAATTTATCTGACCTAGGAACCCTCTGGGAATTATATGTTCCAGAAAGACAAACCTAGTGCATGACACCTTTATAGAGTCTCAGTTCAAACCCCAGGTATTCTTAAGAGTGAACTGGAGTGATATTGGTTGGGGTTTAGCAAACCATGGCAATTCATACTGTTTAACTGAAGCTTGCATAAGATTAGCCTCGAGAATAGCCTCTTGATTATTTCGTCTCTCTTAGCCACTGATGCCTTATTTTATTACACTCCTTTTCCCTCTTTTGGTCTAGAAGGCATTGTCAATCCCATGGTGCTGTAGATTTATTTGTGACAGCCAAAGCCTGAAAGCAGTTCAAACGTGTACCATGAAGGGTACAGAAAACAAACTGAGGTACAGCCACATGATGGAACACTGTCAGCAATTAAAAGGAAAAATCTATTGATATTAAACAAGACAGACCAAATCTTAGATGCTTTCTGCTAAATGGAAGACCAGATTCAAAAGACTACACACAGTGAGATTCCATTCATGTTACGTTCCGGAAAAGTCAAAGTACAGGGAGTGGTTTCCAGCACTGTGCCTTCGATTCCTGATCCTTTCCAGAATTTTGTGGAGTCAATCACTTTCTTCTTATTGACCCCCCCACCCCAGTTCCCCGTCTCCATCCCCAGCCCCCTCCTATGCTCCTCTAGGGTGAAGCTTTCTCTGTCCTGCTGAGGCAGTTTTCACTCTTTCAGACACTTCCATTTTCCACAGTTGTGTTGACATCTCTCACTTCTGACATCATCTCTCTCTTTTTTAATCCCTGTGTATTTGTGGTCTTTTATTTTTTAACTATTACTATAGTAGAGATCTGGGAGGGAACAAATAAATACCTGGTCAATTTTTGCTATATCTTTGCTATGTTTTACTTACACAAGCTTTCTTTCAATCAACACAAATAAGCTTAGGAAACAGGTATTATTTTCTCATGAATATATAAAACGTGTATCTCTGGAGGCAGGTTTTCTGGC
>PVIY010045888.1:0-18790 GCA_004026745.1 Myrmecophaga tridactyla | reverse complement strand
TAGAGGAAGGAACCTCTTTAGCCTCTCATAAACTGACCACTCTGCTTCCTTGTTCTTTTTTTTTGTTTTTTTGTTTTTTGGGGTTTTTTTGGTTGGTTGGTTGGTTGTTTTTTGTTTTGTTTTTTTTTTTGCATGGGCAGGCACGGGGAATCGAACCCGGGTCTCTGGCGTAGCAGGCGAGAATTCTGTGAGCCATGTGACCCGCCGCTTCATGGTTTTTTAAGATTGAATAATGATGCGGAAAGGGCTTTGCTTGTCTGCTAAAGAGAACTTTGCCCTTGCAGTTTTTGTGAAAACTGCTTTTGGAAAGAAAAAGCAATGAACTTTACTGATTTGACATTTTTACACCTCTGTTTTTCTAATGTGGGCTATTTTTATTTTTATTGCTATTTTTACAGTGAGCTTTTTTATTTTTTATCTTTAGCGACACTTTTGGCTGTGTGACAAAGCTCCTCATCAAACACCATGACCACCAACATTACCAACAGGATGGATCTGCACTCCCTGGGCTCCCGCGTGTTCATCGGGAATCTCAATTTCCTGACGGTGAAGAAGGCTGACGTGGAGGCGCTCTTCTCCAAGTATGGCGAGATTGTGGGTTGCTCTATACATAGGGGCTTTGCCTTCGTTCAGTATAGTAGCAGGAGAAGTGCCCAGGCTGCAGTAGCAGGAGAGGATGGCAGAATGCTTGCTGGCCGGGTTTTAGATGTTAATCTGGCTGCAGAGCCGAAGGCGAAGCGAAGAAAAGCAGGTTTGGAGCAATCGGCAGCAAAGACGTACACGTCAGGGCTAGAACACCCTTCTCCGTTCCCGCTACCCAGGTCTTCTCTTGACTTGGACTTTCACTTTCAGCAGGATTATTACAAGATGCACAGCTACCCAGCATGCGTTCCTCCTCCTCCTCTTCCTCCTCCGCTTCCTCCTCCTCCTCCTCCTCCTCCTCTTCCTCCTCCTCCTCCTCCTATTCCTCGGGCTCTAGTGCCCATAAGATGCCAGCATGTATCAGAAAACACATCACAAAGAGGCAAAAGTGAATTCAGTTCCAAGAGTGAGCAGCAAGGGTCTTCGAAGTCCGGAAAGGTGAAAGGAGCTGATCTTCAGGTCATTAGGAAGGGGCTGGCCCAGTTAAAACAAAAAGTAGATTCTCTACTGAATAGGCTCAACAAAATTGAAAAGGAACAGAGCAAAGGAGGAGAGGGGAAGAATGCTACCTCAGACGAGGAGCAGAGCAGCAGCTCCATGAAGGATGATGAGATGCCTATGGAGATGGAGTCTAAGAGGGGTGAAGATGACTCTGCTGAGGAGCTGAGCCTACCGGACAGTGATCGTGAAGATGGGGGGCATGACCAGGTGAACACCATGGGAAAGGAAAGAGGTGGTGGAGTGGGGATCGGGGACACATGGAGTGCCTCTAACTCCTTCCTGTTTGTTTCCCACAGCTGGAGTTGAAGGATGCCAAAAAAGAGGCAGAAGAAGGAGAGGATGACAGAGACAGCCATCAGTGGCGAGGAAGACTCTAAAGCACATATTAGGGTTTAGAAATGTTATCCCATTATTTCTTTTTCTAGGCACTTGTTTAAGATAATTTTTTGTAATAATAGCTACAGTTTATTAAGCACTTACTATGTGCCAAATGCACAGCTGGAGTTTTTTTTTAACTTTTTTTATTTTGAAGTATATAGAAAAAGCAATATTGTTCAAAGTACATTTTAGCAAGCAGTTATGTAATAGATTTCACAGTTTGGTTTGGGTTATATTTCAACCATTCAGGTTTTTCCTTCTATCTTCTCAAAAACCCTGGAGAAAAAAGAAAAAAATATATATATCTATATAATGATTTGGTAGTCAGACTCATTTGTGAAATCCCAACTTCATTATTATAACTTTTTCTTCTCCTATGAGCCTTTGCCCAATCTTTAGGGATATTTGGATTATACCCATTCTAACTTTTTTCCTGTTAAAAAGAGGATGTTGGCAATATGGGATAGGGGCTCGGAACTAGTTGATGTTCTTAGAGAGACTGGCTCCTCTAGATTTCGGGACTTACCTGGCCTAGGAACCATCTGAAGGTTTAGGTTTCTGAGAAGTAAACTTAATACGTACAACTTTTGTAGGATCTCCAATAGATCCCTGGTGTTTAAGATTAACAGCAATGATGTTGGTTGGGGGTTGGCAGTGTGTGGAAATTAACATTATCTGGCTGAAGGTTGCACAAGAGTAGCCTCCAGAATAGCCTCTTAACTCTCTTAGCCACTGGTCTAAGATCAATTTTTTCACCCAGTTCTCTCCCCTAGTATCTACAGCACATGCTCACTGTTCTCCCCATTCTCAGCCGTCCCATGCTTATTAATTCATATTGCTCTGCTCTTAGTTCCATTTTTCACTTCCTTTGACACTCCTACTAGTTATGTTAAGTCTTACCCTGTAAATTTTGCTTTTAACTTTGATACCTGTTTATAACAACAATAAAAAGGGTATATGTTTTTTATCATCTGTTCCAAAATAATCTCTTTTTATTTAGGGAATGCAGTTCTCACCATTCAATGTGAGTTCAGTAGTTGCTTCCCTAGCTGCAAAGGCAATCTCAAATATTTGAGTAGCACCTGTGAACAGTTTTGCATTAGAGATATGTGTGTTATATCCCACATAAGAGTACAGTGTGGGGCTGTAAAACACAAATGTAACAGTGAATTTTTGTGGAATAACAGATGGCATGCCATATGCATCCTCTAGAAAAATAATTAGTGAAATAGTCTTCAGATTTGTTTTCTAAAGTTGATACCATGGATTATTTTGTGAACAGCTTGATATTTGGGACCTTCTTTCCTCAAAATAAACAAGACCTTATTAAACCCGGAATTTAGAGGGAAAAAATGATGTAAAATGTAAATTTGTGTTTAACAAAATAGAGTTACTACTTCAACAAACGTTAAGAATAATTGCATTATGTAGGATGTTTGAAGACACTTCGAAGCTCTTTTTGGTAACTTAAGGTATGCAAATATGAGGTATATGAATTATGCAAGGTATATTTTTTTAAGGAAAAGGGGTAGATTAGTCCTAAAATAAAATGACTGATTTTTCCAAAATTAGAAACAAGCATATGTAGGACAACACCTAAATGGATGTAGAAGGTTGTAGAAGTGCATTGTATTTGTCACAGGCAGTGCTAAGATTTGACAGGCTTATATATTTAATATTAAGAGCTGTCATATCAAACAGTCACTTCATGCAAAAACTAGAATTTGGTTTTCTCTCTGCTAAAATTATTAGGTTTCTTTGGATTACTAGTCTGCTGCTGATGAGAAATTATAAAAGGTTTTTCCATCTGGTATTCTGTCCTAGCCCGCGGGACGATCAACCGAGGCTCTAACTCCTGTGAGGGAGGAATGGTATGGGACAAGAGACACGAAGAACGACAGCAAGACAAATATTCTGATCAAGCTACAAAGTTTTATTGAGAGGGCTGGGTATATATATGCTTTTGGAAGAAGGCGTGACTAGTAGGGACGGGTGGCGATCTAGGATTGGTCACTGCTGTCGCTAGGCTGGAGGGCAGATTACTGGGATTGGTTGCTGTTGTTGCTAGGCTGGAGGGCAGATTACTGGGATTGGTTGCTGCTGTTGCTAGGGTACAAGGCAGTTTGTAAGGTTGATACTTTTGGCGCGAACCGCTAGTACTTCGTAAAGAAGGTTGATTGTAGCTTAGGCTATTTTTGTATTAGCCCTGGCAGCCATGTTGCATGTTTTCGGCATCGCTGAGGGTGGAATCTATATATGCTACCTTAATTGCCCCCAACAGTATTCTGTCTAGAAGACAAAAATTCTATGTTATCTCAGAATAATATTCTTGTTGATGTTTCTATTGATTTTATCATCCTTAATTGTTTTAGAAAACAAATCTTTTCATTTTTAAAAGAACTGAGTCTCTTCCTATATTAGTTAGGGTTCTCTAGAGAAACAGAATCAACAGGAAATATTCGTAAGTATAAAATTTATAAAAATGTCTCACATACCCATGGGAATGCAGAGTCCAAAATCTGTAGGGCAGGCTGTGAAGCTGACAATTCCGATGGAGGGTCTGGACGAACTCTATAGGAGAGGTTCGCCAGCTAAAGCAGGAAGAGCCTGTCTCTTCTGAATCCTCTTCAAAAGGCTTCCAGTGATTAGATTAAGCATCATTTATTGCAGAAGACACTCCCCTTGGCTGACTACAAATGGAATCAGCTGAGGATGCAGCCAACGTGATCATGATTTGATTCTATGAAATGGCCTCATAGCAACAGACAGGCCAGCACTTGTCCAACCAGACAAACAGGTACCACCACTTGGCCAAGTTGACACGTGAACCTGACCATGACACTTCCCTACCCTTAGTTAAATAAGGAATAAGATGTTTCACAGTTACCCACTTCCTTGCCAAACAAAGTTGAAACCTGACAATTTTTGACATCCTGTCTTCTTAAGGCCGAACTCTAAAGAATGCATTTTATATATTCAAACTGTCTTTGGGATTTTCTAGTGAACCCTTGGAAAATTTCAGGGGATTTGTTCTTTTGCCTTGACAGAAAGAGGTGCTAGAAATAGTTAAATTTATGTGATATGTTATGGGTGCGTAGGAAGTGTTGTCAAATCAAAGGGGATTTTCTAACCTTCTGCAGGTTGAATTTGGTGGGTTAAGTATTTATTTGTAAGAATATTTAGAAATAGTACAGAATTCCGAGAGATTTGGCAGTGTTCTCACTGTACATGAGATGTTCTGATTCTAATCTACACGATATTAAACAACAATATAATGTTATTGTCATAATTTTAGCTATTCTTTGAAAATTCTATATGGCACAAGAAAAACCAAATTTCCTTGTCTTACTCTGATGCTTCTGATTGTTTTATTCTGATGCTTCTCTAAACGTGCATGCGGTCGGGTGGGCAGTGCTGGCTCAGTGGCAGAGTTCTCGCCTGCTGTGCCAGAGACCCAGGTTTGATTCTTGGTGCCCGCCCATGCAAAACAAACAAAGTGCTTGCCATCAGCTACAGATCAGAGCTTCATCTTCAACAATGAGGCATTTTAAAAAGGAAGTAAGGTAAATATATAAACTATGTTCTACCAGTTAATTAACATAACCCTAGTAAAAGTGTAAAAGTGAGATAGGAAGAAACTTCTGCGATGGTCTGTTGTTGATGACCTCCAGGTAAGTTAATTGTCAAGTGTTTTTATTTTGGTAAATAGCTTCATTCAGAAAATGTGAGTAAGGGAATTAGGGCCTAGATTATAGGCTCTTGCAACAGTCACATTTGTTCCTGGGCTTTGATTGTTATTTCTAAATTTTGAGTTGCTTTGCTCCGTGTGTGTGTGAAAGAAAGAGACCTGGTAGCTCCCTGGAATATTTTTATGTCTGTGTGACACCTGAGACTAAGAATTGGAGTTCTCCAGCTCTGGAGGTACTGAAAGAACAGCATTACTCCATATAGCAGTTGTTGAAGAAAGTGAAAAAGGGATCAGACTTCAACTGGGGATGCGAATGGGGCTGAACTGGTTAGGACTGAGGTGAATCAAAATACAGGGTAAAGGATGATATTGTCTTTATTTTATGACTCTAATTTGTTTGTGAGACCAAAGGAGAGATTTATTCTGTCCAAAATTTAGAAATAACAGTTAAAGCTCAGAAAAAAAATGTGACTACTGTCAGAACTTACCATCTAAGCCCTCATTTTCTTTTAAGCATCTTCTAAGTGAAACAGTTTTCTGAAATAAAAACATTTGGCAGTTCACTTATATCGTGGTCATGAACCAAAAACCATAGCAGAAGTTTTGTCATGTCTCACCTTTACACATTTACCAGGTCTGCCAGTTTGAAAGGATTTGTGTACCCTAGAAAAGCCATGTTTTAATACCAATCAGTCTTGTGGGAGCAATGGTTTCTTCTACTCCCTATTCAGTACTGTAGGTTGGAAACTTGATTAGGTCATTTCCACGGAGATGTGACTCAATCAATTGTGGATATTAAGCTTGATTAAATGGAGACGTGTCTCCACCCATTCTTCATGGGTCTTGATTAGTTTACCAGAATCCTATAAAAGAGGAGATGTTTTGGAGAGAGTTCCCTTTTGAGAATAAGAAGAGAGCCACAGAACCATGACAGAAGAAAGGAGAACGCCCCCCCCCCCCCCCCGGGGAGCTTCATGAAGCAAGAGGCCTGGAGAGGAAGCTAGTAGACATCACCATGTTCACCATGTGCCTTTCCAGTTGAGAGAGAGATATGGTGAATGCCATCGGCCTTCTGAAACCAAGATGTCTTTCCCTGGATGCCTTAGCTTAGACATTTTTATAGACTTGCTTTAATTTGGACAATTTCACAGCCTCAGAACTGTAAACTAGCAACTTAGTAAATTCCCCTTTTTAAAAGCCATTCTGTTTCTGGTATATTGCATTCTGGTAGCTAGCAAACTAGAACACCAGGGTTATTTTAATCAACAGGTAGAGCATATTATATACTTGCCTTGCTTCTCTTTATTTAATTTTTAAAAGTTTTTTATATTTGAATACTTATTCTGCTTTTTTTGCAGAACAACTCTAATTCATTGTTCTTTTCTATAGAGGCATTCTCAGGCTATTTCTCTCCTGATTCTAAATCATATTGATGCCAGACTGTGTTGCAGAAATCAACTATTTTTTATTTTTTCTTAGGTTTCTAACTAAAATCTTTCCTGTTTTTCAAAATGCATCCCAAAGGGTTATATTCAGGAATGCTATTAGAATTAGAACTTCCCATTTTAAAGAATTTCCATAATCAGTAACCAATTAGAACACTTGCATAATACAAATGCAGTAACACAACCAACTACCACATTTAAACAGATGCTTAACACTTACTATGTATTTAAGTAACACACCAGTTAATAACTACACTGAACACACCAATTAACAATTAAACAGGTAAACACTATACCTAAGCAACACACCAATTAACAGTTAAACAGGCATCATACACTTACTTAATTTCATTAAATACCAATTAATTGTGGGATTACTTATTCAAGGAATATACTCAACAGACAAACTCAGGTCAGGGCCTCAGATGCCATACAGCATGGTACTCAGAAAACAGAAAGGTGTAGAGGTCAGAGCAAAGGGGGATCATTCTGGAAGCAGGGGTCAGGGCCTCGAACCTCTGTAGTAACTTTCTGATCCACTTTTATCTTGATGACGCACTCACCCAGTCAGATGTCTGGACTTGGAACTAGAAACTGTTTTCTGTCTTTGAAGCTTTCTGAAGTGCTGAGGGCCTGGAGTGACGGAAGAAAACCCGGTTGTCAAGCCTTTTTCTTTTAGTCTAGAGGCTGCAAAAGGCTCAATTACCATGTCTCCCTGTCGTGCCAGGGATCCAAAACTTCGGGCAGTTGGAGTCCTTGCTTCTTAGGAGCCTGGTTCCACCAGAGTCGCCAAATTGATGCTGAACAATTGGAGGGTTCTCTGCCTGATGGCACATAACAGCCAATCCATGACATTGATGTTTTGAAGAGGGAAAGAGTTTATTGCTGTGTGTGAAGCAGGAGATCAAATAGCCTCTCAGCCCAAAAATCTGTCTCCTTGAGTCTAAGGAGTTCAAGGTTTTTATGGATTCAAACAAGGTGAGGGAAGGGGGATTTGTTACCATTATATCAAGTATAAACAGGGCTGAGACTAGCCTAGAATGACCATTACAATAGTAGGTATAAACAGAGTTGAGACTAGGCTAGAATAACGATTACACTAATAGGTATAGACTAGTTGACTTTCAGTAATTTCAGGTATTAACCTCAGTATTCTACAATATAGAAAGAAAAAAAATCGGTACTTGTAATCATTTGTTAATTTTTGGTTATACCACGAAGCTGGAGGGCGGCTTCCTTATCAAAAGATCTGTGCTTTTCTGAAGCTGTTACATCTCCTTCAGAATCAGATGCCCTTGTTTTCATGCTATTAAAAAAATGGTAAAGTTTCAATTTCCAATTGGTGATTGCCAAGATATAAATTATATTTTCACATTTGTATCCCATGATTTTGCTAAATGCTTATTAGTTCTAATAGGTTTTTGGTAAATGCTATTACTTCTAATAGCTTTTTTTTTGGAAATTCTTTCAGATTATTTCTGTTTATGAGCTTGTAATCTATGAATAAAGACAACAGTACTGCCTCTACCCTCCCAAACCATATACTCTCTATTTCTTTTTCCCTGCCATGTCGCCTGTTCTCTAATACAATGTCAATAGAAGTGAGAAAGTGAGCATCCTTGTCCAACTCTTAGGCTTAGAGGAAAAACATTCAGTTCCTCACCATTAAGTCTGATGTTACATGGAGGCTTTTCATAAATGCTCCTTGTCAGAATGAGGAAGTTAACCTTCTTCCTAGTTTGCTGGGAGATTACTTATTTTCTTTTGCTTTGCTTTCTCATGAATGAATGTTGAATGTTGTCGAATGTTTTTTTCTGCATCTATTGAGATGAGCAAAGGCTTTCTTTCTTTCTTCTGGTTACATGGTGAATTACATAGACTGACGTTTGAACACTAAACCAACATTGCATTCATGAGATAAGCCAGATTTGGTCATGAAATATTGTCCCTTATACTGTGTATATTACTGGATTTGATTTGATAATATTTTGTTAAGGATTTATGTATGTGTGTGTGTGTGTCTATATCTATGCTCGTGAGGCAATTGCCCTCTAGTTCTCTCTTAAAGTCTTTTACTGATTTTTGTATCAGGGTAAAAGAGGCCTCGTAAAATGAGTTGGGAGGATATTTCCTCTTCCTCTATTTTCTGGAAGTGCTTGTGAGGGGTTGGTTATTATTCTGCTTGAAATATTTGATAGAATTCACCAGCAGAGGCATCTTGTTGTATTTTGTTTGAGGAGTTTTACTTATGGATTTAATTATTTTAATGGATACTAAGCATATTACTATATATTAATGGATTCAGGTTTCCTATTTCTTTTTTGAGTATGTTTTGATAACTTGTATATGCATTTCAGGGCATTTGTCCATTTTATCTAAGTTGTCAAATTTATTAGCTTAAATTTGTTCATAATATTTTGTTACTATTCTTTTGACAATTGCACACTCTGCTCTCCTGTCTCAGACCTGATATTGCCAATTGTGTCTTCTCTCTTTCATCTTCAATGATGTGCTAGTTTCATCAATTCTAAGGGCCCAGATTTTGGTTTCACTGATTTTCCCCATTTGCCCATTTTCTATTTCATTTAATTCTGCACTTATTTTTATTATTTCATTCATTCTACTGACTTTGAGTTTTTGTTCTTTGTTTTCCAGCTGCTCAAGGGAGAACCTTACCTCAAATATTTTAGCCCTTTCTTCTGCTAATCTGAGCATTGAAAGCAATTCATTTTCCTCTAAGCACTTGTTTAGCTTCATCCCAGCAATTTCTACATGATGTTTTTTCATTTTCATTTAGTTTAAAATATTTCTAATTTTCTTCGTCATATCTTCTTTGACTTTGTGTTATTTTGAAATGTATTGTTTAATTTTCAAATATTTGTGAATTTTCTCTATATATTTGTTTTGAGTTTAATTGTATTATTTACTCAAGACATGATTTGTGTGATTTTGAGCTAACTGAATAATCCACTCCCAAATAAGAAGTGGGTCTAAGAAGAAAATCCAAATGGAAATTAAGAAGTATTTTGTACTAAAGGAAAATTAAAACACATCTCATGTCAAAATTGTGGGATGCTGCTGAAGCAGTACTTATGGGGATTTTTATAGAATTTGACAGAAGTATGAAACATAAAATTTCAAAGGATCTTAAATAGCTAAAAGAAATTCAAAAAATAAGAACAAATTGATAGCATTACACTACCTGTTCTAGTTTGCTAGCTGCCAGAATGCAATATACCAGAAACAGAATGGCTTTTAAAAAGGGGAATTTAATAAGTTGCTAGTTTACAGCTCTAGGGTCGAGAAAATGTCCCAATTAAAACAAGTTTATAGAAATGTCCAATCTAAGGCATCCAGAGAAAGATACCTTGGTTCAAGAAGGCCGATGAAGTTCAGGGTTTCTCTCCCAAGTGAGAAAGCACATGGTGAACACAGTCAGGGTTTCTCTCTCATCTGGAAAGGCATGTAGCGAACATGGCAATATCTGATAGCCTCCTCTCCTGGCTTCCTTTCATGAAGCTCCCTGGGAGGTATTTTCCTTCTTCATTTCCAAAGGTTGCTGGCTGGTGGACTCTCTGCCTCTCATGGCTATGTCATTCTGCTCTCTCAGAATCTCCCGCTTTCTCCAAAATGTTTCCTCTTTTATAGGATTCCAGTAAACTAATCAAGACCTACCTGAATGGGTGGAGACACGTCTCCACCTAATCCATTTTAACAACCACTCTTGATTAAATCTCATCTCCCAGTTTCAAACATACAATACTGAATAGGGATTGGAAGAAACGGCTGCCTTTACAAAATGGGATTAGGATTATAACATGGCTTTTCTAGGGTACATACATCATTTCAAACCAGAACATTACCTCATTTCAAGACTTAGTATAAAGCTAGTAAGCAAGACCGCACGGTACTTGTGTGAGTTTAGATGTACAGATCCAGGTGCCGGATTCACTCAACAAATGTTGTTGGATTAACAAGGCCAATGGCTAAGGAAGATACTGGTATGTACTTATCTTTTTGTTCTTTTTCATACTGCCTGTATCTAGTTTTGGCCTCAGGATAATATTAGCCTCTTGTAATTACTTGGGGAAAGTCCCCTTCTTTTTTTTCCTGGAAGTTATTATGTAGATTTAGTATTAATTTTTCTTTAAATTTTTGTTAGAATTTTCCAGTAAAATGATCTGGGCATGTAAATTTCTTTGGGGGGAATTTTTAACTTATGAATGTAATTTCCATACTATTTATATGCCTATTCATATTATTTCATATTGGGTGAAATATGGTGCTTTGTTTTTCTTGAAATTGATCCATTTCAACTAAGTTGCCAAATGGCTAGTTATTTACATTTTTTTGGCACCGTTAATCACTGAATCTCGGTTTTCCTCTGACTTCCACACATAGCAGGCATTACACAACAATTTCCTTGCTTTCTACACACATTTTAGGACAAGCTACCAGTAGAAACAAATCAATATGAATGTATCAGGGGCTGAACAATCTCAGTAGTGGGTGACATGCATTTTGCAGAATTTGTTCAAAGGGACTGAATAGGCTGTGGGCAAAAGCAGATGAGGGAGAGTTAAGGAATGGAGTATTTTAAAATATTAATAATTAAATCAGTCTCGGTACTGTGTTTTCTGCAAAAGAAAATTAACATTTAGTAATATGCTAACGAATTTATCTCCAAAGAGATTATGCACTGGCAAAGTATTCCGATAGCTTGGAGAGCTGTGGACAGCAAGTACCCAAAAGAGCCCTACCTTGCAGGTCCAAGGGAGCGATGGGCTTCACTGATTACTCCCTTTGTCAGAGGTCCAGAAAGAACTTGCAACATGACCACCTGCCTGCTGTATTTCACTCTAAGCTGCAAACTTTCAGGAGTCAAAGAGGAGTCCCCAGTGGGCAAGGGAAGCAGAGAAAAAAAACATGTTAAATGTAAACTTAAAAAACCAGTAAAATGGGACACAACTTCCATTCAAATCCCAGTGATGTGGGCAAGTCCCCCAAAGTAGTTGTTAGATTAAAAAACTGGGCACACCTCATTTCCCAAAATATACAGTACACAGAAATTTAGAGGATAACTGTAAAAATCAGAGAAATGCTCAATGAAAATAGAACTCTTAAGCTTAAATATCTCAGGGTTGAAATACGTTCTGTATTCATCCAGGCAACAATCCCTCTTGCTTTTTAGCAGAGATGCAACTGGTCAGTGACACCAAATGGCTACACAGAGCAACTTTCCTTTTGAGCCAATGTCTAGGCCTACAAGGATTCCAACAGTCCTGCAAAGCTTTGTGAATAGCAGGTTCCAAAAGTTCCAAGATCTGACACTTCCTTCCCAAACACAATGTTAAACACATAAAATCTGTCACGTTACAGTTTATATTTTGAAATATAGAAGCATATTTTAAATACCCTTAAGGCATTTATTTATGAAAACTTTCTCTGCCAAGATTTCACATTAGTTTAAGATTCAATTCAGTCTTTCCATTTCTCTACTGAGGTCTCCACTTCATTGTATGACATAATACCTTCTCCAGCTATCAGTTTCCAGCAAATACACGGTGAGCCCCAGGGTCAGCCTCTCTGTTCCCCAGGTGAACCAACCAGCTCCTAACTCCTACTTAATGGAAAAGGGGTAAAAGTTCTTCAAAGCGCACTTTTTAAGAAGAGGTACTTTTGCTTATGTAAAGAAACCAATGGGTCCTCTAAAAGTAATAAAAGGGAGAATTTTACAGTTAAGCACATGATTTGGCATGAAGAATTTTGATGTTGCTCTCCTGTTTCAGGCTGTTAATACTCTTCTTGTTCCTCCTGGGGGTCCCTTTATCAGGTATCACAGAGTTTCCATCTGTGGCATAAGGGAATGTCCACAGTGCTCTGCAGTACAGCGTCATTTCCCCCCTCATTCTCCTGACAAGTCAATTCAATGTTCCTTAGTCTTCCAAAGTAGGAATCTCTCTCCTTCTCCAAGTCTTCTACCTTGAGTTTCAATACATTGACCTGCTGCAACAACGCGGCTGCTTCATCATCCCCACTGCCCACACCGGGATTCTTTCTCACCACACCTGGACCAGCCTTAGAAACTGCAGTAGTTCTCTGTGTTGAAATGGGCCTCTGTGAAGCTGCACTGGCAGAGCTGAGAGGTTCCTTCGATTTATTTAGAGCTGGAGCAACAAGGCAGGAAGCCACAGCAGTCTCTTGACCTTGTCTAGCAGCTACAGGATCTGTCTCTCCGATCATAGTTTGAATCAAAAAACTTCTTGAACCACCAAACCAATTCGAAACTTGTCCTGAAACTTTCCTTTCACTAATTTATCCACAGGAATTATTTTGTCAACACCCATTCTCTTAAAACCTGCTTGTAGTATTATGAAGTTCTGGATGCCTTTATGTTGTAACTTAGCTTGGAATTTCACCTTTTTCAGGGCAATGGAGCCAGGAAACAGCATGTCCGTAAACGGACAGTAGGCAGCCCTGTTCATTCTTTGTCAACTTTAACTGCAGAGACTCATTGATCCATGCCAGCATGTCACGTGGATTAAGTTATCACTGGTCACAGGTCAAGTATATGTTCACTGCCATCTTTGGCTCTCAGCTGGAAAGGTTTACAGCCTGTACCCGGCTCAGGTTCCGTCTCCAAATTGTTCAAACTGCCAGACCTGCCTGCCCTTCCATGCGATGACCACACACAAACACACAACGCGCACACACACACACACGCCCTTTATGCACACCTCTGAGTCCTTTTCAATTTAATGAGACTTTTTTGTAGTCCAGAATATGGTCCACCTTGGTAAATATTCTCTGGGCAGTTGAAAGGCTCATAAGGGACTATTATGAATGACCCTATCCACAAATGACAGTGGTGCTATTTCTCTTTTGTGGCTTTTTAGACTTTTGATGCTCTAAAATTCCATTTTATTGGGAACGCATTTTCCACCTGGTCTTTCTTGACAGGGTTTTTTTTTTCCACTTTAAACAGTTTCTAAATACAATTCTGTACTTAAAAAAGAAAAAGATTTAAATCACACAAAGTATGTTCTCTAAGTCTTTTATCATTATGAAATATCCTTTATTCCTGGGGATGTTCTTTGCTCTGAAGTCTAGATTATCTGTTATTAATACAGCCTCTTCAGTGTTCTTTTGATTAGTGCCCATGTGGCATATCTGTTTTGAATCCCATTATCTTTAATCTGTCTCTGTCTTGAAATTTAAAGTGGCTTTCCTCTTTTCTAATATGGGCATTTACTGTAGAAAATTTTCCCCATTTTAATGGCTGCAGGAGCTGTGGTGATATCCAGTGTTCCATTCCTGATTTAGGTAATTTGTGTCTTTTCTTTTTTTTATCTTTCTCAGTCTTGCTAGAGGATTATCACTTTTACAGGTCTTTTCAAAGACACAACTTTTTGTTCCGCTCGGTTTCTCTGTTCTTTTTCACCTTTCAATTTCACTGATTTGTTTTTATAGTAATTATCTCCCTTCTTCTCTTTCTAGTTTCTTAAAGTGGAAGTTGATGTGATTGATTTGAGACCTTTTCTATTTTTAATGCACTTTAATGCCACAAATTTCCCTCCCAGTACTGCTGCATCCCACAAATTTTCAAATATAGTATTTTCATATTCGTGCCACACTAGGTACTTTCAAAGTTTCTTTTAAGACTTTCCCTCTACCCCATGCATTTTTTAGAAATGAATTTTTTATGTTTTTATTTTTGTACACTGTATGGCGGGGTCACAGTTCGTTATTTTTTCATGTGCATGTCCTGTTATTGCAGCACCATTTATTGAGTTTTTTGTTTGTTTTTTATTTGTTTTGCTTGTTTGCTTTGTTTTGGGGCAAGTGCATGGGCTGGAATCGAACGTGGGTCTCCCGCATGGCAGGCGAGACTTCTACCACTGAACTCCCTTGCACCCCCAGAAATGAATTTTTTACTTCCAAATTTTGGAGATTTTCCTGGTATTTATTTCTAGGTTGATCCCATTATGGTCAGAGAACACACTCTGCTTAATTTCAGTTCTTTTAAATTTGTGCAGGTTTCTTTTATGTTCCAGGATAGTGACACAGCAGGCAAAGTTCTCGCCTACCATGCCGGAGACCCAGGTTCATTTCCTGATGCCTGTCCATGCAAAAACAAACAAACAAACAAAAAGCACATGTAAAGATGCTGTGCTAAACACTTTTGTGCATCAAAGAACTTCATCAGGAAAGTAAAAAGACAGCCTATGTTGGGTAGCTGATGGCTGGGGGTAAGCGGCCGTACTGAGTCAGTCACACAGACACACAGCACACAGCACATGACTCAGGAGACAACCCTCAGAGGTGAGTGGAAGGCGTCTGCTTTATTGAGGAAGTGCACAGGCTTATATAGGCTGGGAGCATGCAGGGACACGTGTCGGGCTGGGATTGGTCACTGCTGTTGCTAGGGTGGAGGGCAGATTTCTGGGATTGGTCACCGTTGTTGCTAGGGCGGAGGGCAGATTTACAGTCAGCCATTTTGTGTTGCCTTGCATCAGCCACGGCAGCCATGCTGGCGATATTTTATGGCTTCTCCAACAAGCCTACACAATGGGAGACAATATTGGAAATGATATATCAGATAAAGGTCTAGTGTCCAGAATATATAAAGAGATTGTTCAACTCAACAACAAAAAGACAGACAACCCAATTACAAAATGGGCAAAAGACATGAACAGACACTTCTCAGAAGAGGAAATACAAATGACCATAAGGCACATGAAAAGATGCTCAGCTTCCCTAGCTATTGGTGAAATGCAAATCAAAACCACGATGAGATATCATCTCACACCCACCAGAATGGCCATCATCAATAAAACAAAATGACAAGTGCTGGAGAAGATGTGGAGAAAGAGGCACACATATCCACTGTTGGTGGAAATGCCAAATGGTACAATTGCTGTGGAAGGCAGTTTGGCGGTTCCTCAGGAAACTAAGTCTAGAATTGCTAGGTATCAACTGAGTTGATACCATTGCTAGGTATCAACTCAGAGGACATGAGGGCAAGGACACAAACAGACATTTGCACACCAATGTTTGTAGCAATATTATTTACAATTACCAAGAGATGGAAACAGCCCAAATGTCCATCAACAGACGAGAGGCTAAACAAGCTGTGGTATATACATATGATGGAATATTATGCAGCCGTAAGAAAGAATAACGTTATGAAGTATGTAACAACATGGATGGACCTTAAGGACATTATGCTGAGTGAGATTAGCCAGAAACAAAGGACAAATACTGTATGGTCTCACTGATATGAACTAACATCAATGAATGAACTTGGAGAACTTCAGTTACAGAGACCATCAGGAGATAGAAATAGGGTAGATATTGGGTAATTGGAGCTGAAGGGATACAGATTGTGCAACAGGACTGATTGTAAAAATTCAGAAACGGATAGCACAATACTACCTAACTGTAATACAATAATGTTAGTACACTAAATAAAGCTGAATGTGAGAGTGATAGAGGGAGGAGAGCTGGGGGCACAAATGAAATCAGAAGGAAAGATAGGCTATAAAGACTGAGATGGTATAATCTAGGAATGCCTAGAGTATATAATGTTAGTGACTAAATGTATAAATTTAAAAATTGAAAAAAAAAGTTGCAGTGCATATTTGAAACTGTTGTGTACCCCAGAAAAGACATGTTCTTTAATCCTGTTTCAATATTGCTGGCTGGGATCTTTTTCCATTCATATGAAATCGCCAGTAAAGGCAAAACCATAGAGACAGAAAGTAGATTTGTAATTTCCAGGGCTTGGGGGGAGGGAGGAATAGGGTGTGAATGCTAATGGGTATGAGTTTCTTTATGAGGTGATGAAATCTTCTAATAGTGGTGATGGTTGCACAACTCTGTGACTATACTTAAAACTATTGAGTTTTATGGTAAATGAATTATATCTCAATAAACCTGTTACTTTAAAAAGAAAAGAGACACAGGTTTGTTCATACAGATTTCTTAATCTGTAAGAAGCCAAATATGTGGATAGGAAAAAAAATAAGACAAGTACCCACCGTATATAGTATACTATTCCATTTTAGGTATCTCATTTTAAGAGGAACATTGGTAAAGAGGAGTGTTTCTAGAGGAAGGTAATACAGATGATGAAGGAACTGGTCTTGGGAAAAATGATTGGAAAAAAGTTTTTGTTAAGAGAACAAAGACTTAGTAAGAGATATGCATGTTCTTTCAAATATTTGAAGGCCTACCATACCTAAGAGGGGTTAAGCTACTGTGTTTTCCAATTTAGAATTTAGACCAGTGAATTGAAATTTAATGTAAGGAATAGGCATTCTTGAAGGAATGAAGTTCCTGTCCTTTTAATTGTCCTAGTACCAGCTACAAATGTATCATTGCTCAGGGATACTGTTAAAATAGTTTCTCCATGATGGGGCCGTTAAACTATGTGGCTTGAAAGATCCTTTCCAATTTCAGGGTTTTGTGCTTCCGAGTTCAGTTTTTTAATATTTATTTTCATTGTAAAATTAAGTATTGTCCTTGAGGGGAGAAATGGTTTGTTCATAAGAAGTATAACATCATACTTAAGAACAAAGAAATCTTTAAAACCACTTAAGAAGAATTGCAGTGAGTTTCTTATGAACAGGAACTAGGTTTTAGTTGTTTTTTTTTAACCATCCTGCCGATTTCTTTCTTTTAATTTGTATATTTAGACCATTGATATTCAAAGTAATTATAAATATGTTAGGTATTAAGTGTGCCGTTTGTTTTCTGTTTATTTGATTTCTTATTCTTCTGTTTCCCTTTTCTTGCCTACCAGTGGGTAACTTAAGCATTTTTTAGAATACCATTTTGATTTATTTATGCTGTTTTCATTTATTTCTTTGTATAGTTTTTTCAGTTCTTACCCTAGGTGTTACTATATATATATATATATAACTTATCACTGTTTACGGACATTGACATTTTAAACGACTTCCAGTGAGGTGTAGAAACCTTACTTCCACTTAAGTCCTTTTATCCTCCTCATTTGTATATGTAAATGTCGTAAGATTTTTCTCTACATACATTGAACACCACATCTGATGACTTTATAATTGTCACCTCGACCATCAAACATGATTCTAAAAACTCATGAGAAGGATGGTCTATTATACTTGCCCCTGTTTTTAGCACTTTCAGTTGTTCTTTTTCCTTCCTGAAGTGCCAGCGTCCTTCTAGCTATCATTTCCTTCCTAATTGGGGAACTTCTTTTGGCCATTCTTGAGGAGTAGGCCTGCTGGCAACAAATGTTTTTAGATTTCCTTCATCTGAGAATTGTCTTAAATCCCCCTTTGTTCCTGAAGGATGTGTTCACTGGCTATAGAATTTGTGTTTGGCAGTGCGTGGGAAAGCGGAGTGCTAGGCAGTCCTGCCACACCCTACCTCCTGCCCCGCACCACCTCCTTCAGTTTCCTTGCTGCTGCAGTTTTGCCTTTTTTTTAACCTTACTTTGGAGGTGGGCTCCAGCGTATGTGAATATGCTGGTTCCTAAAACTGTTGCACGGGATGCCACAGAGGCGCTCAAGTGTGACACTGAACAGGTATTTTGGGAGGGCCCAAACACTCAGGCCAGGTGAAAATAGGGATGTGTGGGTTTGCGGTGAATGTACCTTCTTGCAGAATGTTTTTAGCAAGTCATGACCGTAATGAAGCCTGAGCATTTTCCCGCTTCTTTAAATAGTTTTGAAATCGTGATATGATTTGGGTTGGGCTAGGTTTCGTAGACACAGAATAAAGAGTAGATGAAACCACGCAAGGGCTTTTTAAGCACGCTAGCGCGAAAGTCCATAAAGAAGCACAAATGAAAGCCTGAGAAGATCCTGTGCGATAATCGGGGCGAACAATGAAGAGGAATGCTTACAAATCACTGCGCGGTAAAGGGAAGGACAATAGGGCAGTTCGCCAATAGAGAAACATGGCCAGGAAATAAACCTGAAAGAAAAGAGTGCATGCGTGTGCTTGGTGGAACTCCCCAGCACAGTTACTAGAGAAATGCAGAGGAAAGAAAGGTACAATGTGTTGGCTGGCTGGTTTTCTGGAGACCCGGCAGGGTGCGGGGTGAACGCGCTGGGCCTTTTGAGTGGACAATCTATGCAGAATCAGCACAGTG
>PVIY010045887.1:0-18818 GCA_004026745.1 Myrmecophaga tridactyla | reverse complement strand
AATATGTTCTAAGTATGTTTTTAAATGGAAATAATTAATTTTAATTTGGTTTGAAACATTTATAGGAGCCTTTTTAATAGGTTGAAAGTCCTGCTGTGTCCTAATTCTTGGGAAATTAATAAATATTTGTGTACTTATTATGCATAAAATACTACATTGTGTACTATGCATGCTACAAATATAAAGAAAAACACTTAGTTTTTAAGACATTTTTATCACTAAAACTATATACATAATTTGAAAATGGAAAGTCCGTTAAAGGTTAAACTTCTTGAAGTACAATTGGCTCCTCTGAGGGTTGTAGAAAGTCATGATCATAACTGTTTGGGGCAGAGAGGGGAGGACAGAAAACATATTTTGAAGGAGTTTGTTGGAAAGGAGAGAGACTGAAGGAAACTAGATCAATTTAAGAAGTCAAAGTATAATTTGGATTGAGAAATAATAAGGCCGTGATTTAAAATACAATTTGAAGAATAGATAAAGGGAAGATATCACAGGAAGCAAGGTTTGTGACCCACTAGTCTATCGTATTCCTGTCCCCTTCACAATCTGGCACCAAACATTTTACTTTGGATCATCAACATTGACATTCTTCTTTTGACTCTCTATTAGAAGGCTAGCTTCTTGGAGGCAGAAAGTGTACCATGTTTGTTTTATTCATAGTAAGTAGCATAAGAGCATTCAAATAAAAGATTCTTATTAAGATTTCAAAATTAAATTGCATTGATAGGTAGAATTCACGGATTTTGATTCTTGGTGATAGTGGGGAAGGATTAGAGGAAGGAGTAATATTTACATAAAGCACAAGTTGTGAAAACAGTTTTCTTGGGGGAAAAGTTTAATTTACTCTGGACCAAGTCAAGTTTAAGAAACTGGGATTATAAATAGACGGAAATGTTTAGAAAATTATTAGACATGTTTGTCTTCCAGATATACAGAAGATAAAAAAAATCCCTTTAGCAAGTTATTATTCTAGTTCTTAATTTCACCAAAGGTTAATTTGGCAGAGAAAGACAATGGAAAAAGTTTAGGAAAATCAACATATAAAAGACAAAAAAATAATAATAAATAATTGAAGAATATTTGGTAGCAAACTAGACAAGTTCCACTAGAAAAGTAAAATGTTATACATAACTATATGAAATTATATAATACCAAGAAGAAGAGAGCAAATGTCAAGAAGATGTCATGAAGAATGTGAGAAAGCCATTGTTCTGTTATTTTAAAGTTTCAAAAGGCAAATAGAATGGAGTCCGTTGAAAAGAAGACATGAAAAAGATCAGAAAGAGAAAGCGTACTTTTTGGAATGAGCGCTTGGAGACAGAGAGCAAATTATCAGGCAGGAGCACAGAGGGGTCTGTACGTGGGAGTATATGTTTTGAGAATGGAATTGTAGGCATAAGGAATCTGAGGGAATCAACCTGAATGGTTTCAGCAAGGTCATCTAATGACTGAGGACAAGTAACTTTATTTTGGTTGATTAAGGAGAGTAGAAAAATTATTTCTATGGATTTTGTAAGTCTGACACAAAGTCAGCAAAAAGATGGAGAAAAATGATAAACAAGAAAAAAGATTTATGTAAGGTATGTTTGTAGTGGACATAACATAAATAATAAACTCTCTGAGTTTAGAGATTCTAAACATAAAATGCTAACATTAAATAAGTTTCTAAGATAATACACTTTGGCTTTTCCAACTGTAAAATATTTTCTGAAAGTATTTATCTGTTCAGAATACTTTGATAAGTCTCAGTGAATCCACAAAAAATTTCTAGTGAATCATAGTGACTCTTATTCATAGTAGATGTTGCTGAACTTTGAAGAATCGGTTACTGTAAAACCACATATGGCCAGAACCCTGATTACTATAACATAAATCTTGATAGAAAACTTGAAATTATTGGCATTACTGTAGGATATGTGTTCTGTATAAGGTATGATATGTAGTAATATATACATACATAAGTGTATATGCACACATATAACCATGGTTATGATAAAATGTGTCAGAAGAACTAATTTTCTACTACTGGAATTTACAGAAGATAGGTTTATATTAAATGATTTAAAATTAACCTCATAAAGGATTATTTGGTTAAATTAATTGAAATATATTAGTCCAAACAATTATTTTGAAAAATAAATATCTTATGCACTTATATCAATTTTTATTTTGGTTATTTGGTGGATCCTCTAGATCTGTACTCTTTGTATTCTCTGAAGACAGAAAATGAAAGAGGGTTGGCACATCAAGCTAATGAAGCCTTTTTTTTTTAATTCTTCATTGTGTAGTTCAGTACCATATACTCATCTTTGTCCTATTTTGGACTGTGTCCCATCCTATCTTCATAGTGTGCTTATTTCTGGTATGGCTTTCTATATTAATTCCACGCTCATTCAGTCTCTACTTGCAATTGCTTACATTTCAGAGGTAATGAGAATTAGAAATTGTAGTTTTGTAATTCTATAAAAAAGATGTTCCTAGTTTGCTAAAGCTCAAAATAGCTTAATTTTTTTTTAAAGTAAGATTTGTCATTTGTCTCCACTTCATTCAGTGAAATGCCTTCAGCAGATGCCTGCTAAAGAATAATTTTTTTTCTTTCCCCAAGCAGCAGTAAGGGGAAGTTACAGACTGATCTAATATTTGGATGGAAAACATGAATTCCAGATTAACTATTACCTAAAGCATTGTATACAGAGAAGTTCATAAGTCATTGACACGCTAAATTTCTTCATTGACTTAATGAATATTTCCTTGTCTACTCCTATCATCCTATCCTTGTCTTTATCTGAATTTTTCTGCATAACTGTCCAGTGTTTTCTACATATAGGCAGGTGGGGCACACTCAAGAACAAAGTAAACTATCTTAGGTATGAAACCATATCTTTGTGTGTCAGATGCCTAGTTAAATAGGCAACCTCCTGGGGGAAACTGTTAATAATCATTATCTTATTTAGGAGATTTTGAAAACTGTGAAATTTTAAGAGCAGGGCACACACATGCATATTTGCTTAATTAACTTGAGTGCAACAAATAATCACAGTTTTATGGACACATAAGCAATATTTTTAAAGCTGACAAGATTGATAAAACAATTTTTAATTAATGATTTCAAAAATCAATCCAGATTGCTTTTAAAAGTAACTAACAATACTGAAAAATATCCCTTTCTTTTGTGGAAATAAATTTTCAAACTTTTTTTCTTGAAAAAGAGTTTTGACAAATAGTTTTTTTATGATATTGTCAATTGAATATATAACATTTAGAAAATAGTTACAGTTTATTTTGTTCTTCTATTTATTTATCTATCTATCTATCTATCTATCTATCTATCTATCTACCTATCTATTTGTTACTTAGTAGCATTTGCTCAGGCAAATTAGTTGGTTATGCTAGCAGTTCTGCTTACTTTCATCAAGTTAAAAGGATGCATCAGGCAAAATTTAGGTCTAGAGTCAAACTGCCATCTCAAAACTTGTCCTTACCATCTGGTTTGATATCTACTTGACATGATATCTTTTTGATAGATTGTGTAACAGAAAACTCCCATCAGCAAAGGAGTCATACCTGGACATATGCTGCTTCTTGAGAATCAGCATCATATACTGATGCTATAACAACAGGGTTCTAGTGAAGTAGCTGTGACACCTACCTCAGCAAATGCTGATTTTGTACTAAATGGAAGGACACTGCTTCTTCCCCTGCCCTGGCAAACACAAATTTAAGACAAATACCCTCACACTGACCCTGGACTAACATTCCTACATAGAAACCTGAGTGGTCTTAGGGGTTGAAATATCTCTGTGCTGCTTTTAGCACAGCAAAATTAGTATATGACTTAAACATGCGTCATTTTACTCTTAATGCTTTAAATTATTTTGGGCGGCTGCCGTGGCTCAGCAGGGAGAGCTCCAACCTACCGTGCTAGAGGTCTGGAGTTCGATCCCTGGTGCCTCCTGCCCATATGCAAATTAAAAAAAATTATTTTTAAAAAGGAGATCTATCCCAATAGGATCAAAATTGTTAATAATGAATATTTAAAAATATATTGTATAGGGGGCACAAGAGTAGTTCAGTGGTAGAATTCTCGCCTGCCATATGGGAAACCCAGGTTCAATTCCCAGCCCATGCACTTCCCCGAAAACAACCAAACAAAAAACAAACAAACAAACAAAAATTCAACAAATGGTGCTGCAATACTGGGATACTCATGTGGAAAAATAATGAAATATGACCCCTGCTCTACAGCATACAAAAAAAAAGATATTGTATAGTATCTAAAGACAATTCCAAAAGAGTAATTCAAACACTATTAGCATATATTTTTAAAAGTGACTATTTTGAAGGTGCAGCAATCATTTGGATATACTAATTCAAGACTGTCCATATAATGCTTTAATACTTTTCACTAATGCTTTAGTGAAAGGCCTTTCCTTTCTCTCTCTCTCTCTTTCTTTTTCTTCCCTTTCTCCCTGCCTTCCTTCCTTCCTTTCTTTCTTTCATTTGGCTGATAGAGCTATACAGTAAGACACCCAATATTTAAATAAGATAATATTATAGTATTAAATACTATTGTTATTATCTTGAACTTCTTGGCTAATAAGTGTCAGAGTAGAGAAATAATTTGTTTTTGTATAATCCTTAAATTCAAAAGTGAGTATCAAAGTATCATTATATATTAATATTAGGGTAAACTAGTCCTTCTATTTTTATTTTCTCTGATAGCAATTAGATGGTAAAAATAGTACTCGCCACAGGATGAATTATAATACAAACATATTATAACTAAAGGTTCATCCATGTTACATTTATTGAACTTTATTTTCTTTTCAGATAATTCTTAAATTATTTAAAACCCAATCTCCTAATGCTATTCAGTAGCTTTCATATAAGATTTTATTAATTTATATTTTAATAGAATTTTTTACCCACTGTTGGTAGTGCAGGCAACTTCCTAGAATTGTACTGTTTTTTTCTTTTTAGAGGTTGATTATATATATTTTTTCAGACTTAAATTAAGCTTTAGTTTTTGCAATTGCACCATATTCTCAGGTGTTTCTTTTGTTTAGCTAAATCCATCCATATCTAATTCTCATGCATTTTTAGTCACAGCTGAGTTTCCAAACTTATGTATTAAGAAGGTTGAATTATGGTTATAATAATTTCTTTAAAGTGTCCTTGAGACTTCAATCCAATGTGAAATGAATTTTGAATTTTAAAAAGTCAGTTTTTGTGAGTCATTTTGTATTTTAAATAGTAATATATCTTTCTTCATTTGTTTCAAATACAGTATACATAGATATGGATACATTTTAAGATAAAAGCTATGAATGTATGTATGTTAAAAATTTTTTCTTGAATTTTAGAAGATGTATTTAGATATTCATCCAAATAATGTATTGTGTTTTAAAAGTTCATTGGCAATGTCAAGCATAAATATCTTCTCCAGTTTTTAAAATTCATTTTCTGTGTTTATTTTTTTTCTATTTTAAGTGAGTCTTTTTCTTGTAATTGGACAAAGTAGCTATATACACTTAGCTAGAATCAAATAAAATTAATAAATTAACATAAAAAGTTTTATGTAAATTTGTTAAATGAATTTTAGGAAAGATAAATTTCTCAGTTAAGTAGTTATTTCTCCTTCTTGAATCTGATAATTTGATTAATTGAGAACAGAGACACACAGACACACATATTTTCTGTAATTATATTTGGAAACCTGGTTTTTTTTGTTACTTTTTGGTACCTTATCATGCCCTATTCTTTGACAAAAATATGGACAATCAATCTGGAAGAAAAGTTTACAGTTCTTGGATTATATAGCAGATTGTCTGTGATCATATAAAGTTCAAAGTTGGACCTATTTAGAAAACAGCATGCATAAATATAAATAATATGACTTGGTCCACTCTTCTTAAGTAGCTGTGTCTATGGAGAAAGAGGAGATCTTTGGCCTAGGAATTCTTATTATGCAGCCTAATGGACCAAAGCAAAATTACAGCTTAAGCCTTTCAAGTAGGAATAAATGGAAGCAGTCCGGTAATCACCCACCTATGGAGCACTGACTTGGGAGACTGAGAGTTTAAATAATTTTTAAAGAAGTAAGTACCAACTTGAAAAAGTAGCAAAATTAATTGTCAGTATGATTGGAACCATGCATGAAAGACAATCCCAAAAGTTCATGCTGAACTCAGTTATAATGATTATTGGATGAAGTTTAATGCAGATAAGTGAATACTAGTTAGAGGTAGAGCCACACATGACCCAGCTATGTCAACACCAAGCTGTATAACAAAAAGATAATTGTATATATACATTGTCTCACCTGTTCTTGTTGGCATTGCTGCCAGGAAGAAATTCTGTGCTGACTAACCTGACTACTTACTCATTGTTGCCTCCTGAAAGTCAGCTTGAGTTGGATTCGTTTTAGCCTCCAGCTGCTTAAAATCTTCTTCCTTCACCCCAGTGAGTGTAAGACCGCTCAGGGGATATAGTGGGAGTTGAACAGGTTGTTAACATATCATACACACGCTTGTACCCACACAATCTTCATCATTATCTTAAAATGAAATTTAGCTTTGTTTAAGGAATTACAATTTTTAGAATTAACTTCAAAGTATATTTTTGAAAATTATTCAGTTAAATTCTAGGGTACATACAATTTTATTTGCATTTTATTTTGGTATTTCTACTGGATTTTTGTGTTTCTTGGATTTTAAGTTTGTTTTAGTTCTGTATGTTTTATTACTCTGCATAAATATTTCACATGGTTCCTTTTAAACTCACTAGTATTTAATCTGTTAGCCAGAATTACGGGAACTTTTGTCTCAAGTTTATTCTATTTCATCTTCTAGGAATTATTTTCTACACTATGTTTTGGCTTACATGTAAATCACTGCCTTACATGATAGAAAAGGTTATTTTCAGAAAAGCAATGTCAGCAAAACCATGCACAGTTTTTAAATCCACAACCTGTTTTAACATATGAGTTAAGAAACTACCCTAGACCTTGGGCTAGATGTTTAATTGCCCTAAACTCACATTTCTCATCTCTAAGACAGGTATCACAAAATCGATCTCATAAAATAAAATGACTTATTTTAGCAATGCTCTTAGGCTTTACTGCAAACTCAGAGAATTTGTGTATTTGGTTCAGTCAGAGTTGGGGTCAGATTTGATGATTGTATTGGTTTTCTAGAGCTGTCATAATATAGTACTACAAACTTGGTGACTTAAAAAACAGAAATTTATTCTCTAACAGTTAGGGAGGCCAGAATCTGAACCCAAGGTCTCAGTAGAGCCATGCTCCCTCCAAAGGCTCTAGGGGAGAATTCTTACTTGTCTCTTCCAACTTCTGATGGCTCTTGGGGCATTCTTTGGCATGTGGCAGCATAACTCCAGTCTGTAGCTCCTTTTGAACATGGTTATCTTCTCTTTGTATGTCTCTGTGTCTTACTCTAATCCAGTATAATCTCATTCCCATCCTTACCTTAATTACATTTGCAAAAATCCTATTTCCAAATAAAGTCCCATTCTTCAGGTGTGCATGTATTCTGGGGGTAGGGGGGACTAAAAGTCCCACAGTGGTTTAAGGAAAAGAAAGAAGGATTAGTGTGTTTAGGATATTAATGGATAATATTGAACTGATGGGTCTGAAAGCTCATCTGAATAAAGTGGAATGTAAAGAAATGAGAAGGAGCCAATGAATTGCAAAATACTAGGTCTTTAAAGAATAGTAGGTCCCAATGAGTTTGGAAAATATGACCAAGAAAAATTTGAATAAGCAATGTAGGGAAAACAAAGGTTATGATCATACAGCAGAATACATGAGTAATTGCTTTTGAAAATAAAGCAAATTCAGCTATTGAAAAATACAATAATATATGACTATGGATTAGGGTGGCTAATATACTACTAAAAAGACATTGGAGATGACTGAGAAACAATTGAGATGTCACACAGGACTTTTGATGAAGAAGCACTGGTGTACTGGAGTTTGCTTGTAGGGACTTTGCAATGTTTGCAAAGATTAGAAACATTACAGCTCAAGGTCTTTCCACTTTTTCCAAAAGAAACAGTTGTTAAGCATGTTCTAGTTCATAACTGAGAGTAAGCAAGCATCTGGGTACCACAGTACTCTAAATATATTGGCGGTGTCCAGGAAGTGAATAGAATCTGGTAGTAAGAGGAAGCAGGTGGTAAATTTTTATGGCATGGGCTTTAAAAGAGAAGGGTTTTGTGCTTTCATTTGTTTTCCTGAGGGGATGAGACAGTAATGATCTAACTATGTGATGATCTAAAAATGGGAAAGGAACAACGAGGCTACTAATCCTATTCCTGCCTTTGAGATTCCCACCCTTGAAATATGTGGAGTGTGAAATGCATTCTAGGATTTTTCTTTAATGCATTAAAGCTGCATTTTAACATTGAAATAGGGCTTAAAATTATTATACAAAGTTAACAGTGTGGCTATCTTTAGGCTTCACTTTAAAACTAGGCCAGTGATTTTGTTTCTTCCTCATTCAATTAAGCCATAAACAGAATCTGAAAGGAAGTGGTAAATGTAATTTTTCCAGAAATATTCACAGATATATAGCCTGTCTTTGCTGAAAAAATATCTTAGCATTTATATGGTCTAACCCATTTACTTTGCAGATGAGAAAATTGGGTTCTAGAGAGATGAAATTACTCACCATAGATCACTTAACTTGGTAATGTCAATCACTTAACTTGGTAATGTCAAAGCTGAAACTAATATCCTTGTCTTCTAACCTCCAGTACAATAGAAATTACTTCAATGTATGTGTTCATTTATTCAGTTTTTAAACATTTTTTGTTCTTTTATTCAATAAACTGCTATTAATAGCTATTGATATCTACTATATACCAGGCACTGTTTTAACTTTAGGGGTATAACAATGAACAGAACAAGACAAAAGTTTGTATCTTCATAGAGACTTCTTCATCCCTTCTCATAAATGGAGATAGAAATTTAACAGGGAAATAAGTAGAACATAGGGAATATACAATATACAATATACTTTGCAGTCATTAAGCAATATGTATAAAAATAAAGCAGGATGAAGATAATGCATATCAGGGATGGGTGAGGGGTTGCAATTACAAATAGGGTAAATAGCAGGAGCCCTCTTGAAAAGGTGATGTTTCAGCAAAAATCAAAAGAAAGTGGATTAAGGTACATAGATATGTGGGATAACTGCCCTCCAGCTAGAGGACACAGCAAATTCCAACACCTGGGTTAGAATTTGACTCTTCTAGTTAACAGGCTTCTTAAATTTATGATTCATATAGTCACTGATACATTTATATGTATTAATCTGTGATGATTGTGATCAAGCAGGCTTGTCAGGTCAGTGGTTTGAGCTTCTTATTTCCTCTTTGCTAACTCTTTTAGAATCTAACTGAGGCCATTTATGTACAGCTCACAACCAAAACATCTATTTTGCATATATTTTAATGTATCTAAATTTTACAACAATAAAAGTATTGTATATGAATCATTGTTAAAATATTTTGATGGAGCTTGCATCACCTCTCAATAAAATTTAAATAACTTAGAAAGGTACTGGCTTAGAGTGAGGAAGATGATTATTTTAAGAGTTGCAAATGGTGTTTTTTTGGGCATTCCTATTCACATTCAGAACTTCAATTACAGAGGGCGGTGAAATATCTAACAAAACTGTGACTGATTTGAATCTTATAGGAATGGGAATTACTTCCGCCAACTTTCTGCATCAATTTAATATTAGCCCTCATCTGCCCTTTGCCATAGTATTGAACATGCTATTTTATAATTCTCAGTTTATTTGTCATATACTATGAAACATTTGGCTTTTCCAGGGCACTGGCCATACTCTATCATTTGTTCCTCTCTAATGAAAGTGCCTGGCATGGTCCTTTACCCCCAAACTGATGCTCAACTAATATTAGAATGAAATAGCAAGTGAATAAATGAATAATCAAGTGGATTATTTCATGGAATGAGCTGAGATTTAAAGTAAAACCTGTGCCCCTGAGAGTCTTCACATGGGAAGGTATGGTTTTTTAGGAGATGTTGGTTAATGAGCTTCCTTCACCCAGGGTTTAGGGTGCTTTTGTTAATCTTGCTCATTAGGGTAATAGGGCCAGTTTCTAGGGGGAAGAAAAGTTTCATGTTTCCATGTTCCTAAAAATCATAAATCATACTAAAGGCAAAGGCTTACATATACAAATTTAAGTGTACATATTGTATAGTCATAACATAAACTTTCTATGTATCTCTATTGATCGATTACATAAAAATGGCAATAAAGGTAAATTCTGCATTTACAAAGAGCTTTATGTCTTGTCAGTGTGACTTTATACATGCATTTTCTTATTTATTTCTCATAACATTCTATGAAATTGGTGAGGAAACTTTTTTATTAGATAGGCCTGAGAAATTGTGGCTTATTCAAGGTCCCACATTAGCAACAGGAGTCAAGATTCCTAATTTTATTTCAAGTTGTCCAACTTGAAACATAAAACATGTTGCGGATGTCTGTTACTTACAAGTGAAGAAAAACATTTGACCAACAGAACTTAATTTAAGATGTTTCATTTAAAAAATAAAATGTAATGACTGGGGCGCGCGGTGGTCAGTGGTAGAATGCTCGCCTTCCATGTGGGAGACCCGGGTTCGATTCCCAGACTATGCACCCAAAAAAACAAACAAAATGAAATGCTGTGACTGTTAAGACTCATTCCAGGGATTCTGAGTGGTACAGATTAAACTACCCAAAAATGGTTCAACTTCTTAAAAAAGGATAATAGCCTTTAACTACACCAAATGATTTTACATTTGCTGCCCATCATATCATGCTCAGTTATTCTGCCCTCTCCTGCCCCTCCACTAAGTAACAGTAACACCAAGAGCAATTCTTTCCATTTCATTGTTTCAAATATCCTGTTTTAAGAAATTCCAGATGCTTTGAGATAAAGCTGCCAGAATTGTTCCAAGGACTGACAGGTTTGTTAACAACTGAATACTTTCCAGGTCACTGAACTAAACTCAGATCCACCTTTGATATGAACCACATATGGCTCCAGTCCTGTTTTCCTGAATTAATTCTGATTTCCTAGTGACCAAGGTCAGATGAGTCCAGATAGGGCTCAGCTGTTCTTACCTGACACATATGTTCCAGTATTGTTGGGAATTTATTTACTGTAATAAAAAATGAAAATGCAAATCTTGGCCAAATCCTCCCTTAACAAGGGAGATGTTGGTATGGATTTTTCTCAAACCACATACTACATATGACTTTTTTCATAAAAATGTAAGAAATATCATCTACGACTCATGACCAAATATTTGTGATAGTATTAGAAATAAAATTGGTCATGAGGAATTTGTTGAAAGAAAGAATTTAAGTGCTAAATACCACCAAATTTTCTTTGGTAATTGGGAAAAATAGTCAGAAATTCACCATATTTTACCCATACACCAAAGTTCAATTAATTGGTTTAGGAGGTAAAACTTTATTCATGAAAATTTGTCTTTTAAACCAGGAGAAATGGAATTAATTCTTAATATAAATAAGTTGTTTCTTTTTTTAGGGGAGGGAGGGCAATGCTACTTCATGTTATTTGGTTCCTGTGCTACGTGGTGAACTTTTAAAAAAGATCTTAGTGCAGTGAAGAGTTCTAATATTAGATTTAACAAACCATATTACAAAATAGTACTCAGTTTTCTTTGTACTGTTGATAATTCAGGGGTTATTATATTTAGATCAATTATTATGCTAAAGGTTTTCCTTTTCTTTCATAGAAATAAACTTTTCTCTAGAGCCTGCTTAAAAGCAGTTCTCAAGAACTGCTTCAGGAGGTCACACAAATATTGCTAACATTTTTTTCTTATGACTTTTAGGCAGTTTGACGGGTGAAAAAAAAGCAGGTTTAATGAGTGACAAGATGGTTTCTGAATTTTAATTTCTATATGACAGCAAGCAAAATGAGCAGAGGTAAAGCGTTCGTTTAGGCCTTCTTTAGAAATAAGTTGGCATTATATTTATAAAACATATTGCTCTCAATAAGAGAAAAGTGGCACAAGAGTAACCCTTACCTTATTAGTTTTTTTTATAACATTGTAGAAAGGAAAGAAACAAAATTGCAAAGCACTACTCTTTTACTAATGTCTTATCAACTTTAAAAATCCCTCTCTAAAATCCTCAGGAAAAATGTTTCCTAAAACCAATTAGTCATTTGAGTTCTTTAAAGACCCAATTAATTTTCAGTTTGCAAACTTGGAGTTCTCTCAGAAACTAAAATGAATATATCTTTAAATGTTATATCATGAGTTTTGTGTTTAAAATGCTTTAGATGCTTAAACTGAATGCTCTTGTTATTGCACAAAACCACTTGGCAACTGGGGATTTTAAAAAATGCTGTACTTTTTATTCTTTTAAGTTTATTCTTGGTAAGACTCTTTTAACCTTTTGTTGATGTTTCGTAGGCCATGAAAATAGCTGTTATAAAGAAGACAGTACTTTTGAACTAGCTTTTTTGGCTTTGTGCTGATATTGCAAAATCTAAATCAGCTTACGAGTCTCAGAGTTTTGATAAAGTAAACACTGCTGAACATTGACACCCATGCAATGTAACACAGAAGCTATATAAAATAAGAGAAGTGTTTTAATTGGTTGGAGGAAGTTAAGGAAGGGAAAATAAGATTAAAATAAATCAGTTCTAGTATTGAGTAGCGGATACAGTTTAATGAAAGAATAAGATGCTTTTCTTATTCTTTCTATTCATAAGTATGCTCTCTAATTATCATGGTTTTCAAATGCATTTCAAGCAATATCTTTGCAACATGGCAATTTATTTGCTTGACTTTATAAATCATATTATGTACAATACAACTAAAAGGATATATTTAGGAATACTTTTCATTTTTGGCAAAGACATTATTATGTTGTATGTAATTAATATTCTTCTATAAAATCATGATGCTGTAAATTCAGTCATTTATCTCTCTACACATCTACTTTCCCTTTTAATTTTTTTTTTTTTTTTAGCCAGTAGTCTTGCTTTGTTTCACCTGTGAAGTAAAGGAATCGAAATAGATGTTCTTTATGCTGTTTATTTTTTCGCTAATCCAATATTTCTTTTACTTGGCTAAATTGCATTTGAGCAAACATATTTTTTAATGCTCTAATTTTCTTTACAGTGAGTTAGTTATTTTATTACATTCTTAGCTGCTGCCTATCTTTGTTTTTCATGTCTCTCTTAAATAATACATTCTTCTGGAAGGTCTTTCCTGATCAATTTGGCAGCAGTAATGAACAGGAGGAGGCTGTGTCTCAATTCTTGAGTCCTTCCTAGTGATTCCTGCTTATCTGAGTCACTGTAGCTAGAGGACCACAAAGGTTGTGAGTATTTTGTCTCAGCAGCTCAGTCCTTTGTGCATGCTTTTTTCAGATCTCCTGGCAGTGCTCAGTAGATAGTTCATTGAATGAAACCAATCATTAGTCACAAAAAATTGAGCAACACATATTGTAGGACGTTGTTTCAATATGCCCATTGTTTTTCACTTATAAGCTTTGTTCATGTTCTTACATATCACCCTAACATTGAACATACCGATATTTGATTTTTAATTATATTTTTTATTTCTCTTTGACATATTTTTGTCCTTGATCTTTAACTGTCTGATGTCAAATAAAAACAAATCCAGTATTAGGAAAGGAGAGATTTTCTCTACAACTATTGTAATAGGGAGAATGCTCTGAACTCAGAAAACTGCAAGTGTCTCAAAATCAAACATAAAAGGGTTTTCTTTTATAAGGTTTGGAGTGGATAGCTGAGTTTAGCAGAAACTTTTAAGAGGAAGTTGGTCAAGCAAGAGGGAAATGATTAGTGGGTTCTAACAAGAAAACGTGTCTCACTGTGGCCAGTGGATTCTTAGGATACCCGATAATGAGGCACACTCCACTTTGTAGTGCTGGCTCAGGCTCGGGGCAGGCAGAGTTCAGGGGCCTGTAGGGAGGAGAGAAGCATGACTAAAGTTTGGTCAAAGGAAAACAGAAGGTAAAATATGGGCAATTGTGAACACTTGGTCACCGGCTTTCATCTATTTATTTCCCCTTTTGAGATTTTACAGTTTATTTTACTTTGATAATGTTCAGCAACTTTCTACTTTATTAAAAATAAATCTAACTGTACCTTAGAGTATAAATGTAACTCCCCGTATATTTAATATAAATATTTTTAAAGCAGATATCAAGCCAGTTGAATGTTTTTAATCTAATTTATTCCACTCAAAACCCACAATATTAGGAAGTTTTCATAATCAATTATTTTCTCTGCTAATTTGAACTGCTCTTTTTTAATGACTACTTCTCTAATGGCGTTTTAACATGTTCAACTCTTTTTGATCTTTGAAAATCTTAGGTAATCCCAAATATCCTTCTATTACTTCCTTGGATTTCTTCTTCTTCAGAGCCCTGCTTTCTGATTTTTTTTTTTTTTAACTTACTGGCTCCATTTTATTTTCTCCAAATCCTTTCTCAGTCTACTCCCATGTGTTTCATTCCAATCCACTGGCTCTTGTTAAAATAGCCAAGAATTTTCTTTTCCAAAATCTAAAGGACAATATTTAATTCTCTTTGTATGTTGTTTTTCAGAAATAACACTCCCTATAATCACACCCTCACTGAACACTACCTTGCCTTGGTTTCCACAGCCCCACAATTCCTAGATTTCCTTCTTTCATCTCTGTTCACTTATATGTTTACTTTGCAGACTTAGCCTTCTCTGCCAGCCATGACATTTGAAATTCCACAAAAATTGATCTTACTTCCATCTTTTATCACACAGTGTATTTCCCATCCATCCACTACTTTGTCATGTCATGTATATCTAAGATGACTTCAAAATCTATATTTTTAGCCTTGACTTGAACTCCAGGCTTACGTATCTAACTTTACTCGAAGTACATGTATCTATATATATCTGTGTGTATTCGTGATGACACTTCTAGTACATCTTGGCTCTGTTTATAAACACTATAGCAATATTCAGAGAGGTGACCTCTCATTTTACTTGTTTAGATAATATCTTAAAATAGTCCTTTCTAGTCCAAGTAATGTTCCTTACCTAGATTAGTGATATGTATATTCCTAAATGGCGTACTTGCATTCACTTTGCCACTGCCATCTATTCCCCAAATAATAGCCATAGTAATTACTTCAAAATGCAAATCTGAAATGCAATACTCATCCCCAATCTGCTTCAACCCACTATGGCTTGAACTCACTGTTCCTATGATGAGGCAAATAACCATTATATCCTTGCATGTTAACTAATTGCATTACCTGGTTATTTTCTAGATTTGTGACTAGCACATCATAATAATTAAATAAACAGAAGTTTAATAGTAGAGCGGCTTGACCCCTATTTCTCTACTATTTTCTAGCACCATGTTCCCTCCTCTCAGTACAAGAGTTAAAAAGGACTTCCTTCAATTGTCTTAATCCAGCATGTTCATCTCCAACGTAGCACCTCTTAACAGATTTTCCCTCTGCCTAGAAAGTTCTTGAACTGTCTCATTATGTATTTGACTTACTCATCCGTCAGATAGCAGCTCATGTTACTTCCTCAGAGTATTCTTTCCTTCTCTCTGTTTTTCCAACTTTTTAGTCTGATCAATTTCTTTTAACTTTATTTTTTAATACTTCATTTGAGGTTTTCATTTCTGATATCAGAGTTTTAATGTATATTTGTTTTCTGAATGTACTTTCTTTTGAGTCCTTTTAAAAATTGTTTGCATTCACACAGTGTTTTTTACCTCTCAGAAAACATTTCCTTTTTGATTGCTCTCCATATTTCATGTTAAAGGCTCTCCTAAAATATCTGCCCATCTGTGCCTGTTAGGCCATATTTAATAGGCCTTAAAAGCTTCATTGAAAGCTGTACATGCTTAGTCAAGGTTAAAAAACTATGAGCTTCACTTTAGGGTGATGTAATGGGTCATTTTGTTGGAAAACTTAGGATGTGTCTTTACATTTGGGGTAGCGCCGCGATTAGGAATCTGAACCCTGTTCTTATGTTTGAATCTGGGCTCTGCCACTAACTAGCTGTGTGACTTTAGACAAAATATTAAACTTTCTGTCTTTTGGTTCCATGTTTTAAAAATAGCAACAGAAATCCCTACCAAATAGAATTCTTATAAAAATATAATGACTTAGCATTTGAAAATAATTTAGAATACTGTCTAGCAAATGCTGAACTTTTTATCAAGTGTAAATTGCTGCAATTATTATTATTACCAGTATTATTGCCATTGGTATTATTTCTTCTCTGGAGCTCCTCCGATTCTCTTGAAAAAATCCTTTATTAACCTTTCTGGGAAGATTCGAAGAACTAAGACAGAGACAGGGCTAACCAGTCTCAATGTTTGTGGTAGGCATCAGCTTATTCCTTCTCGTTTCAATCTGGCAGCCAGCCTCAGCTGTGCCCTCTAGTTCTCTGCTTGAGTGGTGTTAGAGCAGTCAACGTGCCTCTCATAGGTGGGGAAGGGCTCTAAGGATCCAACTGCTATTTACAGGTTCTTTCCATAAATTGTACTTTGGGTTGGCCAATCCTCATTCTGGTTTTGAGAGGAATGTAAAACTGCTGATCTCTCAGCCTTTGTTGCTTCTAAGGTAAAGTGATTTTCTTCTTAATTTTTCCTACTGTTGGCTTAAGATTCAATTTTCCTGTTTTGGTTAACTCGATATAATTCATCTATCTGCTTTCTACCTTCCAAAATTTTGTTTCTGTTGCCCATCTTCCCATTCTCTTTGACTTTATGGTTTCATGCCACAGGAAACGTCCTATTTTCAACCTGGATTCTTTGCCAGCTTCTTCGATACTTTTTTAAAAAAGTAACACTGAGACATTTGGGGGTGATGTGCTCTCTTCGGAAAAAAATTCAAATTACAAAAATGCCTCAACACCTGAGCAGTATCTTATTTGATCTGCACAAAAACCCTGTGAGATTGGCAAAGGTATTTGACTAATATATAAACTTAAATGCATATGACTTGAAAAAAAACACATTTATGTGACATCAATAAGAGATAAAGAACTAATCATCTTTATTTCTGCCTCAGTTCTACATCATTCAAAATTTGCCTTTCTCTATTTTTAAGTATAGGTAACCAATGATTTATAAATAGTCAGATTTAGAGGGGCATCCTAAGGTACATAGCCTAAAAGTTTGTTTCAAATGATTTATAAATAATCTTAGCTGCTTTAAATTGAAGGATTTGAGTAAAATTCATGCTATCACCCACATTTTTTCTAAACCTGAGAAGCATTATATTTCCTTCACTATTACAAAATGAAGGTAATAAAATTGCCAAGAAGTATTAAGGATTAGTCCTTCTCTTTACCTTTCTATACACTTAGGTAAGGTTAAAAGGTATAACAGACCTGAATTCTCAAAAACTTTTCTTGATATATATAAACTTTCTGAAGAAGATTAATATGGATCATCCAAGTAATCATTAACTTTCATACAAGAGAGATTAAATGATAGAAGAGCTAAGGTATGTATTTCATCTAACTTTTATGACATACAGAGTCATGAAAGTGAGAAAGCAACCATCTCTTATTCTGAAATGTCATCTTTCTGCTTTTCTGAACTTACATGTCAGATTCTGTACAACCAGACAGCTGTCATACAGAAAAACCACAAAAGAACATACACAGTTAGAGATGACTTTTGATTGTATCTTCCATATCTTTCTGCAAACGGTAGTTTTTTTATAGCCAAATTAAGGACAAAGGAAGTAGCTATGTTAGATTTTCAAAAAATTAGAAAATTAGAGGAAAAGCCTTGATACAGTTTTTCTTTTCCACTTGAATGACAGAGGTTAGGGTCTTTCAAAATGTTCTCCTCAGCAAAATGAATTAAATTTTTGCAGTTCAATGGAATTTTAATATTAGGTTATGGTACGGAGGAAAAGTTATTTTCATCAAAAATGTGCCTATTTATTTAAAACTATGTAGAAATATGAAATTTGACATGTAACATAGTTTTTAAAAGATACTTTTCTTTGTTTTTGCATGGGCAGGCACTGGGAACCAAACCTGGGTCTCCGGCATGGCAGGCGACAACTCTGCCTGCTGAGCCACTGTGGCCTACCCAAAAGATACTTTTTTATATGAGCAAGAAAACCTATTTTTTTTTGCCACAGAGGTGTATGAATCCAGTTCTCTTTTCTCAAAATTGTTGTATACACCATTCACCATTAGATCTGTGAAGCTAATACAAGTCCTTAAACAGTACTTCGGAGTTGTCTATGACAAGACTCCTCGGATTTAGCAAATTAGAATACAGTAATCCAAGTTAAATTTAACTTTCAGATAAACAACTAATAATCCTTTTTATGGAAAATTATGTTCCAAATATTGTATTTTAACTAGCAACCCTATTGGTTATAGTGCTTATCATTCTTAAATTGAAATTTGGGAAAGATGTTTCCTTTCGCTTTTATTAGATATTCTTGCATCCTATATATTCTATGTTTATAGTTTATAATGTTACATGATCTGCAATATGTTAATGGATTCATTCATTTATTGTTATAAAATGTAATTCTCTTTTAATTTTTTTGCGTGTCTAAATGGTACTTAAATTAGTAAGTACTACTTTTATTATAATAAAAAGAATGATATGTGTATAATATTTAAAGGATTATTCCAATCCTACCTAACATCAAATTTGTTATTCTACCCTGTCGGACAGAAATGCTGGTCCTCATGTGCATATTCTTTTTTTTTTTTTTTTTTTTTTT
>PVIY010045886.1:0-18810 GCA_004026745.1 Myrmecophaga tridactyla | reverse complement strand
TCTATTTCCCCCAGCAGGTTAACGCCAAAGGAATGCTTAATCAGCATTTCTCCTCCATCCTTTTGAAAAACAAAGGGAGGAGATGTTGGGGACAATTAAGGTAGCATATATAGATTCCACCCTCAGCGATGCCGAAAACATGCAACATGGCTGCCAGGGCTAATACAAAAATAGCCTAAGCTACAATCAACCTTCTTTATGGAAGTACTAGCGGTTCGCGCCAAAAGTACAAAACCGCGCCAAAAGTATTAACCTTACAAACTTCCTTTTACCCTAGCAACAGCAGCAACCAATCCCAGTAATCTGCCCTCCAGCCTAGCAACAGCAGCAACCAATCCCAGTAATCTGCCCTCCAGCCTAGCGACAGTAGTGACCAATCCTAGATCGCCACCCGTCCCTACTAGCCACTCCTTCTTCCAAAAGCCTATATATACCCAGCCCTCTCAATAAAACTTTACAGCTTGATCAGAATATTTGTCTTACTGTCGTTCTTCGTGTCTCTTGTCCCATACCATTCCTCCCTCACAGGAGTTAGAGCCTCGGTTGATCGTCCCGCGGGCCGGGACACTGGGCATTGAGAACAAAAAAGAGACATGAAGTAGAAAATAATCTAAAGCTTTTTTGCAATTAAATCTCAGGAAAAAAATTTTTTTATTAATTTTTAAATTTAAAAAATATATAACAACAAACGCATTCTTAACTTATGATCATTCTGTTCTACATATGTAATCAGTAATTCACAATATCATCACATAGTTGCATATTAATCATCATGATCATTTCTTAGAACATTTGCATCAATTCAGAAAAAGAAATAAAAAGAAAACAGAAAAAAATTCATGCATACCATACCCCTTACCTCTCCCTTTCATTGATCACTAGCATTTCAATCTAAATTTATTTTAACATTTGTTCCCCCTATTATTTATTTGTATTCCATATGTTTTACTCATCTGTTGATAAGGTAGATAAAGGGAGCATCAGACACAAGGTTTTCACAATCACACAGTCACATTGTGAATGCTATATCATTATATAATCATCTTCAAGAAACATGGCTACTGGAACACAGCCCTACATTTTCAGGCAGTTCCCTCCAGCCTTTCCATTACATCTTGATTAACAAGGTGATATTTATTTAATGCGTAAGAGTAACCTCCAGGATAACCTCTCGGCTGTGGAATCTCTCAGCCATTGATGCTTTATTTTGTCTCATTTCGCTCTTCCCCCTGTTAGTCAAGAAGGTTTACTCAATCCCTTGATGCTGAGTCGCAGCTCATTCTAGGGGTTTTCTCAATTCCTTGATGCTGAGTCTCAGCTCATTCTAAGATTTCTGTCCCATGTTGCTAGGAAGGTCCACGCCCCTGAGAGTCATGTCCCACGTAGACAGGGGAAGGGTGGTGAGTTTGCTTTTTGTGTTGGCTGGAGAGAGAGAGAGGCCACATCTGAGCAACAAAAGAGGTTCTCTTGGGTGTGACTCAGGCCTAATTTTAAGTAGGCTTAGACTATTCTTTGCAGGATTAAGTTTCATATGAACAAACCCCAGGATTGGAGGCTCAGCCTATTGCTTTGGCTGTCCCCACTGCCTGTGAGTATATCAAGAATTCTTCACTTGGGGAAGTTGAATTTTCCTCCTATCTCACCATTCCTCCTTGGGGACTCTGCAAATACTTCCCTATTCACGGTTCAAATCATTCTGGGATTTATCTGGGCATCACTCTGGACAAACCTACAAAATCTCATGCCCTATGCAAGGTTCCAAGTACTGTGGTGTTCGATTAAGCTGTCCACATAAGTTATATTAGGAAATGCACTAGTCAAAATATAAATTTTGTACCAAATAAACATTTTTTGCTTGTCACACACATATGTTAAAGTTTTAAAATATTAATTACCATCTATTTTCAACACCCTGCATTATTGACATTCCTTTGTTCTTCCTCATGCAGAAAAAATTTTAAATTTGCACATTTATCACTATCATTATACACTCTAGGCATTCCTAGATTATACCATCTCAGTCTTTATTGTCTATCTTTCCTTCTGATTTCATTTGTGCCCCCAGGCCTCCTCCCTCTGTCATTCTCACATTCAGTTTCATCCAGTGTTCTAGCATTATTGTATTACAGGTAGTATTGTGCTATCCATTTCTGAATTTTTACAATCAGTCCTGTTGCACAATCTGCATCCCTTCAGCTCCAATTTCTATCTCCTGATGGTCTCTGTTACCAGTGAAATTCTCCAAGTTTATTTGCTAATGTCAGTTTATATCAGTGAGACCATACAGTACTTGTACTTTTATTTCTGGCTAATCTCACTCAGCATGATGTCCTTAAGGTGCATTCATGTTGTTACACACTTCATAACTTTATTCTGTCTTATGTAATATTCCATCATATGTATTTACCACAGTTTGTTTCGCCACTCATCTGTTGATGGATATTTCATCTGTTTCCATCTCTTCGCAATTGTAAATAATGCTACTATAAACATTGGTGTGAAAATGGCCGTTTGTGTTCTTGCCCTCCTGTCCTCTGAGCAGATACCTAGCAATGGCATTGCTGGATCATATGGCAATTCTCTACTTAGCTTCCTGAGGAACTGCCACACTGTCTTCCACAGTGGTTGTACCATTTAACATTCCCACCGACAGTGGATAAGTGTGCCTCTTTCTCCACATCCTCTCCAGCACTTGTTGTTTTCTGTTTTATTGATAATGGCCATTCTGGTGGGTGTGAGATGATATCTCATTGCGGTTTTGATTTGCATTTCCCTAATAGCCAGGGAAGTTGAGCATCTTTTCATGTGCCTTTTGGCCATTTGTATTTTCTCTTCTGAGAAGTGTCTGTTCATGTCTTTTGCCCATTTTAATTTTAATTGGGTTGTCTGTCTTTTTGTTGTTGAGTTGAACAATCTCTTTACATATTCTGGATACTAGACCTTTATCTGATATATCATTGCCAAATATTGTCTCCCATTGTGTAGGCTGTCTTTTTACTTTCTTGATGAAGATCTTTCATGCACAAAATGTTTAATTTTGAGGAGTTCCCATTTCTTTCTTTCTTTCTTCAATGCTGTGCTTTGGGTGTAAGGTCTAGGAAACTGCCTCCTAGTATAAGATTTATGAGATATTTCCCTGCATTTTCTTCTAACAATCTTATGGTCGTAGATCTAATGTTTAGGTCTTTGATCCATTTTGAGTTAATTTTTGTATTGAGTGTGAGATATGGATCCTCTTTCATTCTTTTGCATGTGGATATCCAGTTCTCTAGGCACCACTTATTGAAGAGACTGTTCTGTCCCAGGTGAGTTGGTGTGACTGCCTTATCAAAGATCAATTGTGCATAGATGAGAGGGTCTATATCTGAACACTCTATTCGATTCCATTGACCAGTACATCTATCTTTATGCCAGTACCATGCTGTTTTAAACACTGTAGCTTCATAATACGCCTTAAAATCAGGTAGCATGAGGCATCCAACTTCATTTTTCTTTCTCAGGATATTTTTAGCTATTAGGGACACCCTGCCCTTCCAGATAAATTTGGTTATTGGTTTTTCTATTTCTGAAAAGTTAAGTTTTGGGGATTTTAATTGGTATTGCATTGAATCTGTAAATTGATTTAGGTAGATTTGACATCTTAATTATATTTAGTCTTCCAATCCATGAACATGGTATGCCCTACCATTTATTTAGGGCTTCTGTGATTTCTTTTAACAGTTTCTTGTAGTTTTCTTTGCATAGGTCTTTTGTCTCTCTAATTAAGTTTATTCCTAAATATTTTATTCTATTGGTTGCAATTGAAAATGGAATTTTTTTATTTCCCCCTCAGATTGTTCATTATTAGTGTATAGAAACACTAAAGATTATTGAGTCTTGATCTTGTAACCTGCCACTTTGCTGTACTCATTTATTAGCTCTAGTAGTTTTGCTGTGGATTTTTCAGGATTTTCGACATATAGTATCATATCATCTGCAAACAGTGAGAGTTTTACTTCTTCCTTTCCAATTTTGATGCCTTGTATTTCTTTTTCTTGTCTAATTGCTCTGGCTAGTACTTCCAACACAATGTTGACTAACAATGGTTATAGTGGACATCCTTGTCTTGTTCCTGATCTTAGGGGGAAAGTTTTCAGTTTTTCCCTGTTGAGGATGATGTTAGTTGTGGATTTTTCATATATTCCCTTTATTATGTTGAGGAAGTTCCCTTCTATTCCTACCCTTTGAAGTGTTTTCAACAAGAAAGGATGTTGAATTTTGTCAAGTGCCTTTTCTGCATCAATTGAGATGATCATGTGGTTTTTCTTTTGTTTTGTTGATATGGCATATTACATTAATTGATTTTCTTATGTTGAACCATCCTTGCATACCTGGAATGAATCCTACATGGTCATGATGTATAATTTTTTTTAATGTGCTGCTGGATTCGATTTGCAAGAATTTTGCTGAGGATTTTTGCATCTATATTTGTTAGAGAGATTGGTCTGTAATTTTCTTTTCTTGTAATATCTTTGTCTGGCTTTGATATGAGGGTGATGTTGGCTTCATAGAATGAGTTAGGTAGCTTTCCCTCCTCTTCAGTTTTTTTGAAGAGTTTGAGCAATATTGGTACTAATTCTTTCTGGAATGTTTGGTAGAATTCACATGTTAAGCTATCTGGTCCTGGACTTTTCTTTTGGGGGAGCTTCTTAATGACTGATTCAATTTCTTTACTTGTGATTGGTTTGTTGAGGTTGTCTGTTTCTTCTCGAGTCAATGTTGGTTGTTCAGGCCTTTCTAGAAAGTTACCCATTTCATCTACATTGTCGTTTTTATTACCATAAAGTTGTTCATAGTATCCTGTCATTACTTCCTTTATTTCTGTGGGGTCAGTGGTTATGTCTCCTCTTCCATTTCTGATCTTATTTATTTGCATCCTCTCTCTTCTTCTTCTTGTCAACCTCACTAAGGGTCCATCAATCTTACTGATTTTCTCATAGAACCAGCTTCTGGTTCTGTTGATTTTCTCAATTGTTTTCATGCTCTCAATTTCATTTATTTCTGCTCTAATCTTCATTAATTAATTCCTCGATTTTTGCCCTTTCTTCTTTTTTGATATAGGCATTTAGGGCAATAAATTTCCCTCGTAGCACTTCCTTTGCTGTGTCCCATAAATTTTGATATGTTTTGTTTTCATTTTCATTTGCCTCGAGATATCTATTGATTTCGCTTGTAATTTCTTCCTTGACCCACTGGTTGTTTAAGAGTGTGTTGTTGAGCCTTCATATATTTGTGAATTTTCTGGCACTCTGCCTATTATTGATTTCCAACTTCATTCCTTTAAGATCTGAGAAAGTGTTTTGTATGATTTCAGTCTTTTCAAATTTATTGAGACTTTCTTTGTGACCCAGCATATGGTCTATCCTTGAGAATGATCCATGAGCACTTGGGGAAAAAGGTGTATCCTGCTATTGTGGGGTGTAATGTTCTATAGCTGCCTGTTAAGTGTAGCTCATTTATTGTATTATTCAAATTCTCTGCTTCTTTACTGATCCTCTGTCTAGATGTTCTGTCCATTGATGAGAGTGTGGAATTGAAGTCTCCAACTATTATGATAGATGTGTCTATTTCCCTTTTCAGTGTTTGCCTCATGTATTTTGGAGCATTCTGGCTTGGTGCATAAATATTTATGATTATTATGTCTTCTTGTTGAATTGTTCCTTTTATTATTACATAGTGTCCTTCTTTGTTCCTTTTAATTGTTTTGCATTTGAAGTCTAATTTATTGGATATTAGTATAGCTACTCCTGCTCTTTTCTGATTATTATTTATTTATTTATTTATTTATTTATTTATTTATTTACATGGGCAGGCACCAGGAATCGAACCTGGGTCCTCTGGCATAGCAGGCAAGCATTCTTGCCTGCTGAGCCACCATGGCTCCTGATTGTTATTTGCATGAAATATCTTTTCCCAACCTTTCACTTTCAACCTATGTTTATCCTTGGGTCTAAATTTGTTTCCTATAGACAGCATATAGATGTGTCCTATTTTTTAATCCATTCTGCAGTCTATGTCTTTAGATTGGGGAGTTTAATCCATTAAAATTTAGTGTTATTACTGTATGGGTAGTACTTTCTTCCAACATTTTGCCTTTTGGATTTTATATGTCATATCTAATTTTCCTTCTTTTTTCCTTTACTCATAGCCTTCCTTTCTACACTGTTCTCCACACCTCTTTCTTTTGTCTTTTCACATCTGTCTCTAGTGCTCCCTTTAGTATTTCTTGCAGAGCCAAAATTCTCTAGGTCACAAATTCTCTCAGTCAATTTTTGTCTGCAAATGTTTTAATTTCCCCCTCGTTTCTGAGGGACAATTTTGCTGGATATAGAATTCTTGGTTGGCAGTTTTTCTGTTTTTGTATCTTAAATATATCATCCTACTGTCTTCCCTCCTCCATGGTTTCTGCTGAGAAATCTATGCATAGTCTTATTGGGCTTCCCTTGTGTGTGATGGATTGTTTTTCTCTTGCTGCTTTCAAGATTCTCTCTTTCTCTTTGACCTCTAACATTCTGATTAGTAAGTTTCTTGGAGTACATCTGTTTGGATCTATTTTCTTTGGGGTATGCTGCACTTCTTGGATCTGTAATTTTAAGTCTTTCATAAGAGTTGGGAAATTTTCAGTGATAATTTCCTCCTTTTCCCTTCTGTTCTCCTTCTGGGACACCCACAATATGTATATTCATGCGCTTCATGTTGTCATTCAATTCCCTGAGTCCCTGCTCATATTTTTCCATTCTTTTCCCTATATTTTCTTTTGCTTGTCAGATTTTAGATGTTCTGTCCTCCAGTTCACTAATCCTATCTTCTGCCTCTCAAAATCTAATGTAGGTTTCCATTGTTTTTTTCATCTCTTCTACTGTGCCGTTCATTCCCACAAGTTCTGTGATTTGTTCTTTCAGACTTTCAATTTCTTCTTTTTGCTCATTCCTTGCCTTCTTTATATCCTCCCTCAATTCATTGATTTGGTTTTTGATGAGGTTTTCCATGTCTGTTCATATATTCTGAATTAATTGTTTCAACTTCTGTATCTTATTTGAATTGTTGGTTTGTTCCTTTGACTGTGGCATATCTTCAGTTTTCTTAGTGTGATTTGTTATTTTTTGCTGGCATCTAGGCATTTAATTACCTTAATTAGTTTATTCTGGAGATTGTTTTCACGTCTTTTACCTAGGGTTTTCTTGCTGGATGAATTTGTTGTCTGTCTGTTCTTTGACATTCAGTTCAGCTTTTTCTGGATCACTGGTTTAGGTTTTGTTTAACAGATCAGAATTTTTCAGTTCTTGTTTTCTTGTTTCTTGTCCTGCCTGTATGGTGCATTTTCCCCACCCACCCACCCTTAGGAGGGTCTACTTAGGTATTATAGACCCCAGCTCGATTTTCTCAGACCAAACTGGCCTCCTGTCAGGAGGAAAGAGTCACCTGCATCAGTTTTCCCTGAGGGTGGGACCCAGCAGGTTGAAAGAGTTTCCTGTGACGTCTCTGGGCTCTGTTTTTCTTATCCTGCCCAGTATATGGCGCTTGTCTGCCTGCAGGTCCCACCAGCATAAGATGATGCGGTACCTTTAACTTTGGCAGACTCTCCCTGCTGGGGACGTGGTGGAGACAGAGGAAAGGTTGTAGGCTGGTTTTAATGGCTTCAAATTACCCAGACCCGGGGTCTTAATTCCTTGAGGGAGGGATTCCACCTGACTGGGCCCCATCTCTCTCCTGGGGAAGGTACAGGCTCCAGAGAAGCTCTCAAACAAACCTGTTTCTGCCTATGCCCAGGGCAGTGGAGCCTGAGAAGCCCTGCAGCTGTCTCCAAATAGTAATCAATCCATAGAAACACAGCCACAAAAGAGAAAGAGAAAAATCCTTTTCAGAGCAGGACTCCGTTCCTCAGGTTTGCCAATCAATAGCTTAAGTTGGTATGTTGCTCTGTGTATCTCCAGGTCCTATGTGCCCCCTCCTTTCCTGCAGGCCCGGGCCTTTTCAGACCCACACACACACAAAAAAAAAAGGTTTTTTTTTTCTCGTCAGCCCTGCCCACTCTCTGCCGGGACAAAAACCAGTGACCTCTGCTTTTACTCAAGGTTCAGCTGAACTGGGGGCCTATTTTTAGTAGTCAGAATTTGTTAGTTAATTCCACAATTGGCGTTTGGTTGGGCTCAGCCCCTGCTGCTGGTAACGTCCCTTTCCTTTCCCCTCTGGGAAGCAGCCTGTGGGGGAGGGGTGCCGGCCACCGCGGCTTGGGGAACTCACGGTTTCGGGGGACTCGTAGCCGGTCCAGCTGGTCCAGACTGGGGTACGCTGTGTGTCCGGTCACTGACGTGGCCCCAGGAGCTGTTCTGTACTGTTCCTGGCTATTTTCTTGCTGCTCTGGAGAACGAGCTAAATCCCACACCTTGCTAAGCCTCCATCTTGTCACAGAATCTCAGGAAAATTTTTAAAAATGAAAAGGCCCAGTAAGCCCAGGCCTTACCCCTACACTGTGGTGAGGTCCTCAACAAAGGTGGGAAAGCTGTGCAAAGCCACTGCCAATTCAAATGCTCACAGCAAAAAGAGAGAGTCGCATCTTTAAACAGACATCAAACATTAGGATGAGGACAGGTACAGAAAACAAATGCCTCCTAGTCTACTTCAGATGCTTTATGATTTTCTCTTTTGGAAATACCAAAGAGTACGGGTAATAATATAAAGAATATTCAGAGTTACTGACCATCAGTTTATGATTTAAAATATTATCAGAAGTGGCTCTAGATGTTGTAGGAACTGAAGTCTACTCAATTTAGGGGGCTCTTTTTTAAGAAAAAGGAGTATCAAAGTAGGTACAAAAGACAAAAGTTATTTCACTATAAGAAAAGGAGCTATAACATATTACAAATTTTAAAAATCTAACAATTGCAACTAATACCAAAAAATCCAGGAGAAGATACTTATATTATATTTTATTGATTAACTGCCTGTTCTAGTTTACAAGCTGCCGGAATGCAATATCCCTGAAATGGAACAGTTTTTAAAAAGGGGGAATTTATTAAGTTGCAAGTTTACATGTTCTAAGGCAGTGAAAATGTCCAAATTAAAGCAAGTCCTTAGAAAATCCAATCTAAGGCATCCAGGGAAAGATACCTTGGTTCAAGAAGGCTGATGACATTCTGGGTTTCTCTCTCAACTCGAAAGGCACATGGCAAACATGGCTACATCTGCTAACTTTTTCTCCAGGTTTCTTCTTTCATGAAGCTCCCCTGGAGACGTTTTCCTTCTTCATCTCCAAAGGTCTCTGGCTGTGTGGACTCTCATGGCACTAAAGCTCTTTTCAAAATGGTTCTCTCTTAAAGGGCTCCAGTAAGCAACCCCACCTTGAATGGGTAGAGATGCATCTCCATGGAAACCATCTAATCAAAAGTTACCACCCACAATTGGATGGGTCACATCTCCATGGAAACAATAAAAAAGCCCCCATTCAGCAATATTGACTGAGGATTAAAGGACATGACTTTTCTGGGGTGCACTGTAGATCCAAATTAGCACACTGCCTAATACATTTTATGCATTTTCTCAGATTTTTGGCTGCATGCTTTTATTGGCCTCTTCTGATGATAACAACTTTGTAATATTTTCTGTAGAGAGAATAAAAAGATAATTCCTCTACCATGGGTGATAAAATTTTTTTTAACTATTTAGTTTAAAATAATATTAGAGAAAAGTTAAAAAAAAACAGTTCATAAAGTTCCTGCATACCCTTGAGCCAGCTTCCTCTAATGTTAACATCTTAGTACTATATTTTTTGGGAGATGGGTGCTTGGGCTGGGAATCAAACCTGGGTCTCCCACTTGGCAGGCGAGCATTCTACCTTAGTATGATTATATCAAAACCAGGAAATGGATATTAGTGCATACATTAACAAAATTATAGGCCTTGTTTTAGTTAGTAAGCTGCCAGAATGTGATAAACTAGAATTGGAATGGCTTTTAGAAAGGGGAATTTAATAAGTTGCAAGTTTACAGTTCTAAGGCCATGAAAATGTCCAAATTAAGGCAAAGCTATAAAAATGTCCAAATTAAGGCAAAGCTATAAAAATGTCCAAATTAAGGTATCCAAGGGACCATGCCTTGGCTCAATAAGGCCGATGGCCTTCGGGGTTTCTCTCTCAGCTGGAAAGGCACATGGCGATGTCTGCTAGCTTTTTCTCCAGGCTTCTTCAATGGCTTCCTCAGGGCTTTGTCCATTCGGTTGGTTCTGTCGGTTCTGGTGGCTCTGAGGCTTTTTCCTAAATGGTTCCCACTTAAAAGGCTCCAGTAAGCAACCCCACCTTGAATGGGTGGAGACACATCTCCATGGAAACAATAAAAGTGATATCCCACCCAGTAATATTGAATGAGGATTAAAGGACATGGCTTTTCTCGGATACAATAATAGATTCAATCTGGCACATTCCCCAAAAAGACATGTTCTTTCCAAAAGCAAAATATATTCATTCTATAACAATATCAGAAAACTTTAAATCATTTTAGTAACAATACAAATACAATACAAATCAGAAACAGTATAATGTCTCATCAAAGACAGCTCCTAGGCATGGTCTGTCCTGAGGCAAAATTCTCTGGCTGTTGACCTATAAAATTCAGAACAAGAAATTCTTGCCTATTATCTGCTGCAAACATACACAGGAAGGACAGTCATAGGCTACATATTCCCAATTCCACAGGGAGGAATTTGAAGGAACACAAGGGTCGCCAGACCCTACAGCTCTGGAAACCTGCAGGGCAAACTCCATTAGATTTCAAAGTCTGAGAGTCTTTTATCCTCAGGGCTTTGGAAAGCGGCAGTCCCACCCTCTCCAAAGGCTTATACAGTGTCTTTGCTCTCTCTAAACACTGCAGTGGTTACAATCTTGAAAGTGTGGTGCTGAAAAAAAGGTGGTCTTTTTTTTGGCTCCACCCTCTCCAAGCTTCAGGGCAGCACCCAGGATGCCTGCCATCTCTGGGGCACACACTCAACCCCTCCAGAACAATGGGGTGGCAGCCAGGCTCCCCCCAACCCCAGCTTATGTGCTCCACCCTCTCTGAGGCCTGAGGTGGCGCAACCTTCCTGAGCAACGATGTGGAAGACCCACCCTTTGCTCCTCAGGCAAATGCACACTCTCTACATATTTGGGTAGATCTGCTCTCCTGGCCTGAGGTTTCTTGGCTTAGCTTCCATGGTTCTTTCTCTGCAAACTGCAGTTTGTCCCTTTTCTGTCTCTTTTTGTCCAGACTGGCAGTGGTTCCATTAATACCAACAGTCTCTTCAAAGCACTCTAGGCCTTCTGTATCAAGCTCCTCAACAATTTTTCCAAAATCTTCTCCCTTATCCATCTAAAAAAAACCATTCCAACATGTTTGGTATTTACAAACTGCAACAGCACCCCACTTCTCCAGTACCAAAATCTGTTTTAGTTAATAAGCTGCCAGAATGCGATATACCAGAACAGGAATGGCTTTTAAAAAGGGAAAATAATAGGTTGCAAGTTTACAGTTCTAAGGCCACGAAAATGTCCCAATTAAGGCAAAGCTATAAAAATGTCCAAATTTAGACATTCAGGGAAAGATATCTTGGCTTAAGAAGGCCAATGACCTCTCTCACACATGGTGATGTCTGCTGGCTTTCTCTCCAGTCTTCTTCGATGGCTTCCCCAGGGCTCTGTCTGTTCTGTTGGCTGTCAGTTCTGGTGACTCTGAGGGTTTTTCCAAAAATGCTTCCCTCTTGAAAGGCTCTAGTAAGCAACCCCACCTTGAACAGGTAGAGACAAATCTTCATGGAAACCACCTAATCAAAGGTTACTACGCAGCAATATCGAATGAGGATTAAAGGGCTTTTGGGGGGTACATAATAGCTTTAAACCAGCACAGCTAGCTTTATTCTAATTTCACCAGTTTTTCCAGTTTTTCACCAATAAGGGATCCAATTCAGGATTCCATATTGCATTTAGTTGTTATGTCCCATGACCTTGGCACTTTTGAAGAGTACTGGTCAATTATTTTGTTAAATGCCTCTCAGTTTGGGTTTTCTGATCTTTTCTCATGATTAGATTGTTTTTAAAATCATTAATGGTTGGGTAACATAAATTATGTGACTTCATACACAAGCACATACACTTGTGATTTGTAGTATTGCTAACCTAGAAACATAGGCATTCTAATTAATTATTTCTCAGTAGAAAAGAAAAATATAATACATTTATAATTGTATATGCTGGATTGCTAAATATAAATAAATAATTTCCATTTTCACTAGGCATTCATGAGAACCAAATGTTCCACTTACCTTTTATGCTTCTGATGATTAGAAGAATTAGCTTTTAGCTACCAACATTTCAAATCTTTATTCCTCATGCCCTACCCACATACTTCCAGTGCCGGGCAACTTTGGGCCCATTTATATTGTGATACAACCTCTGGCCCCGCACCTATGGAGACTGTATTGGGTGTTCCCGGAAGCCATTCTTACCCTGGGATGGCCAGCAGTTACTTAACTAAACAGAGAAGTGGCTGTAAACCATACAAATATATGCTTTGGGAGAACTAGGTTTGTCTGCAGCCCCATAGCTTAACTATCAGGCCTGAGAACTGAGGCTACCTATGTCATTATCATGCTACTATTTGTTCCAAGAAATTCTTGCCTAGGAAGCTATGACTGTAAACCAGTACATAACTTTATTGTTTATTTTGGGAACTCCCCTAAAATCCATTTATCCAAACAACTAACTGATGGAGCAGCCCCCTTCTCAGGACAATAGTTTTCTCCTCTGGAAAACCAACTCCCTTACCTCCATCCCCACTTATCAAACATCTGTTTACTTATGAAGACTTGTCTCATTGCATCCACTAATCCTAAACCATTATAAAACAAAATTTGCTCATTTCCAATCAGGGCCTTGCATGGAAAGATCTGCCTTAAACCCCTCAAGCCCAGACCTTAAAAACTATAAATATCTACCCTCTAACCTTTCCCTTCTGTGTCGCCACCAGACTCTCTCAAGGTGATGCTCTCTCTCACTGCAAGTAATAAAATCAGCTTTGCTGGATTAACAGATTACCCAGAGAGTATTATTGGGGTGTTAGCAGTCAACGCACTAAGCCCGAACTAAATTTATCCTCAATTCAATGTCCCCAAGCCAAATCCCAAAAATGTGCGTGGCTATTCCACCACCACCTGATACAAGGGCAAATATGATGGAGGGAATAGAGCAGAAAGAGACAGCTGTCTTAAGGATTGTGCTTTAAAAAAATCTTTACATTTATAAAAACTATGACTGTATGAAACCATTTCTAGGGCCCCTTCCGGCGGGGGCGGGGGGGCGGCGGGGTGGGGGGAGGGTAGAAATAGATTACTGAGCATTACAGCTTGTTTGGGGGTAAGGAGTGGTGGTGCATAAATCCAATGTTCTCATTCTTCTGCCTAAAATCTTTCACTGGTTCAATTTTACATTAAAGTTCTGACTCTAGCACACAAGGCCCTTTATGATCTGGCCTCTGCCTGTGTTTCTGACTTTACTTCCATTCCTTACCCACACCCACACTTTGACTCTTTCTCATCCAGGACTGATTCTGAGCTCAGTCATACCAATGAGTGTTTATCTCTACTTGTTACGCTTGGGTCACCCCCTCTGCCTCATCTACCAGCTAACTTGGCTCAACTGTCCCCGCTTGGTGGCCTCTTGACTATTCCTTTCCTTCCTCAGTTTTGTGCCCCTCCCGTAGGGGTACTACATTTCTGCACTCCCAAATACCCTATGCTATTTCTTATCACATTGCATTAACACTGTCAGTTTTCTTGGCTTTGGAAAGAACAAATCAAACCGCGCACAGGGTTACTGTATGAACATCCCAAAACCTAAGCCCTCTTGTCTTCTCCCGGACCCAAGCCCAAAATCCTCTCCCTTTTAAGCTTCTCACGGAATTCATTGTCCGTGAATAACAAACTCCCTTACGTCTTCAGCCTCTCTCCAATTCCCGGCTTGGCTTTGTTTTGAGGACCCCTGTTTGCCTGTAGCCTTGGATGCTGAGGCTATTATTCTCCTTTACTACTGCACCCCAACCCCAGGCAAGCCCCAGGCTCCAGGGAGTGGGTTCATTGTCCTCTCCATAGCCCAGTCCTGTTTCCAGACCTTGAAACTACGTGAAACCCTTATTCCTTTGAGGCTCAAGAAGTGAGGCTGCTCCTCCCTATTACTGTCCTATGCTCACCTCCCTCTCACGACCCTCTTCCACTAAGCATTTTGGTGCCTGGCTCTTGATCTCATCCCAGCTCTTCATTCACCTTACACAGGAGCCAGCAACAACCTAGACCTTTGAGCTCATCTCTGGGGACATTCTCTACCTCCTACCCCTACCCCTGTCCCACAGTTTGTCAGCACCGGGAACCATTCCATCTCTGAAATCCCACCCTCCTACTGCACCTCTTGCCCATCTAGCTCTCTTATGACATGAATTCCAACAAAGCAATTATTTAACTGCAGGGAGAACTACAGGCCACCATAAGCCCCTCCTGCCATCACTTATTTTCTCATCCAACTGAGATGTCATACTCATTACTTCTGTCATTCTCTTACCAATATCCTCAGCTACTTTGCTCTCTTGTCTTTCTGCCCCAATAGCCTGATAAACCCCAACTCTGAATGAATCCATCTGTCTATATTCTCTGTGCCTGCAGCTGGCTGATGAGGCACTAGAGAAAAATCACATCACTTTACATGTTGATGCCATTATAAATTCATGGTCACCAACCTCACCTAGGCCCTCCAATAAAACTTTTAATCTTATTTTATTCCCATAATCACTACTGACTGATTCTCCACAATGGTTATTTCAAATATTTGCCACCCTTCTAAAACTTCTTGCCCACCCCCCACCCTCAATTTCAGCATTTTCCTGGCTTCTTAATACATGCAAACCCACACACGCACGCCACATTAATAGAAACCAGCAGAAGGCAAATTCTTTAATATTCTGGTATAAAATTTATGTCTATTTGAATCCATGCTCATCATTTTTCTCTTTTATCCTGAGATAAATTTCTCTTTATTTTAAACTCTCCTACTGTGCTTGTTTGGAGCTATTATGTACCCCAGAAAAGTCCATATTCTTTTAATCCATTCCTGTGGGTGCAGACCTATTGTGGGTGTAGCTTTTTGGTTAGGTTATTTCAATTGAGATGTGATCCACCCCATTCAAGGTGAGTCTTAATCCTTGTACTGGTGTCCTTTATGAGAGGTTAAAAAACAGAGAAAGCCCCTGGGGGAGCTGAGAGAGGGAGCCACTGAAACCAGAACCTGAAAGCAGAGAAACCTGGGCGCGAAGGACCAGCAGTTGTCACCATGTGCCTTCCTATGTGACAGAGGTGTCCCAGATGCTGTTGGCCTTTCTTCAGAGAAGGTATTGTCCTGTTGATGCCTTGAGTTGGACATTTTCATGGCCTTAGAACTGTAAATTTGTAAGCTAATAAATCTCCATTGTAAAAGCGAAATTATTTTTGGTATATTGCATTCCAGTAACTTTAGCAAACCGAAACACATTTTCAGGGACCTCACTCTATCATTTACCTCCCATCTCTCTTTTATCTTCAAATTTTTATCCCTTACTTTCAATATAGTTTTTTTTTTTTCTTTTGCATGGGCAGGCACCGGGAATTGAACCCAGGTCTTCAGCACAGCAGGTGAGAACTCTACCTGCTGAGCCACTGTGGCCCACCCTTTCAATATAGATTTAACTCTCCTAACAGGCCAATGCCCCACAAAGATTGTTTAACCTCATTGCATTTACTATCTAAGCTGTCTTTTTCTCAAGGAAAAATAGAGTACATCTGTGTGCCAGTTTCAAAGTATTATGTACCGCAGAAAAGCCATGTTTTAATCCTAATCTAATCTTGTAGGAGCAGCTGTTTCTTGTCATTCTGATTCAGTAGCATAAATTGGAAACTTCTGATTTAATTATCTCTATGGAGATGTGACATGCCTAATTGTGGGTGTGAACTTTTGAGTAGATGGAGATGTGACTCCACCCATTCCAGGTAGGTCTTGATTAGTTCACTGGAATTCTTTAAAAGAGAAAACATTTTGGAGAGAGAGCCAGAAAGGACAGAAACCTCAGAGCCCACAGAGAGAGCTGACAGAAACTTCACAGCAGAGCTGACAAAGATGCTAACATTTGGAGAACAGAGACACAGATGCTTAAAGATGCTTGGAGCCCAGTAGAGATCGCCATGAGATGTTAAGCAAGCCAAGGGAAGCCAAGAGATGAAGGCCAGCCCCAGAGAAGCAGAGTGAGGAAGGCCCACTGGAACAGAGGCTGCAAACAATGGAGCCCAGGAGCAAGGGACCAGCAGATGCCAGCCATGTGACTACCCAGCTGACAGAGGTGCTCCTGACCAATCGGCCTTCCTTGAATTAAGGTTATCTTTCCCTGGATGCCTTATATTGGACATTTTATGGGCTTAGAACTGTAAACTGTAAACTTGTAACTTACTAAATTCCCCTTTTAAAAAGCTGTTCCAGTTCCGGTATATCGCATTCCAGCACCTTGCAAATTAGAACAATATGTATTCACCAATTTGCCATTGTCTTTTTTTGATAAATAAATGGTTTCTCTTTTCTAAATTCTTAAAATGTGTTCCTTTTTTTTTTTTTTTTTGCATGGGCAGGCACCAGGAATTGAACCCAGGTCTCTGGCATGGCTGGCGAGAACTCTGCCTGCTAAGCCACCATGGCCTTCCCACCTTTTCTTTTTGATGGTTTGTGCTCATGAAACTATCACTGCAATTGAAACAATGAACACATCCATTGCTTCCAAATGTTTCCTCATTGCTTTTGTAATCCCTATCCTTCCATCTCTCTCCACTTCCTCTCATCCCCAGGAAGACTCTGATATTTTTTGTCTCCACAGTCTAAAATCTGTAGTTTACATTTTCTAGCAATTTTATATAAGTGGAGTCATGCAGTGTGTACTCTCTTTTGGTCTGGCCTTCTCTCAGCATAATTACTTGAAGATTCATTAGTGTTGTATGTATCAAAGTCTATATCTTTTTATTGCTAAGTAGTATATTACATTGTGTGGATATATCACAGTTTATCTACTCATTTGTTGATAGGCATTTGGCTGTTCACAACTTTTGATTAATGAAAACAGAGCTTCTATGATCACTCACCTACAAGTCTTCTATGATCACTCACCTACAAGAAAACTTTCATTTCTCTTGAAAAATTACCTAGGTGTGGAATGGTTGGGTCATATGATAGGATATGTTTAACTTATCCTTAACTTTTTAAGAAACTTTCAAATTATTTTTCTGGTATAGTTGCACCATTTTACCTTCCCAACAGCAGGATAAGAGAATGCCAGTTGTTACTCATTCTAATATGTGAGTTAGTCATTCTAGTATGTGTATAGTGGTATTTTATTGTGGTTTTAATTTGCATTTCTCTTTTGACTAATGATATTGAGCATGTTTCCATGTGCTCATTTGCCATCTGTATGTCTCTTTTATGAAGTATCTGTTCAAATCACTTGACCATTTTTAAAATTGGATTGTTTTTCTTAATCCTGCTTGTTTATATATTCTGAATACAAGTTCCTTATCAGATATGTGACTTGCAAATATTTTCTCCCAGTCTGTGGTTTATTTTTATTAATCTAAGTGTCTTTCAAGAGCGGAAGTTCTTAACTTTTTTTAATTTTATTTTTTTTATTTTAAATTTTCATTGACAAATAAAAAACAACATACAAACATGAACATTCTTAACATACATACATTCCATATATGGTGTACAATCAATGGATCACAATATCATCACATAGTAGTATATTCATCATCATGATCATTTTTTAGAACATTTGCATCACTCCAGAAAAAGAAATAAGAAGGAAAAAGAAAAAACTCAAACATAAGTATACCCTTTACCCCTTCCTCTCATTGACCACTAGTATTTCCATCTACCCAATATATTTTAACCTTTGTCCCCCCTATTTTTTTCTATACCCCTCACCACTCCCTTTCAATGATCACTAGTATTTCAATCTACTCAATTTGTTTTAAGATTTGTTCCCCCCTATTATTTATTTATTTATTATTTTTAAAAATTTGCATATGGGCAGGAGGCACCAGGGATCGAACTCCAGACCTCCAGCACGGCAGGTCGGAGCTCTGCCTGCTGAGCCACGGCAGCCACCCTATTTATTTATTTTTAATCCATCCGCATCTTTTACTCATCTGTCCATACCATAGCTAAAAGCAGCATCAGACACAAGGTTTTCACAGTCACACAGTCACATTGCGAAAGCTGTATCATTATACAATCATCTTCAAGAAACATGGCTACTGGAACACAGCTCTACAGTTTCAGGCACTTCCCTCCAGCCTCTCTAATACATCATAAACTAAAAAGGGATATCTATATAATACGTAAGAATAACCTCCAGGATAACTCCCAACTCTGAAATCTCTCAGTCACTGACACTTTATTTTGTCTCATTTTTCTCTTCCCCCTTTTGGTCGAGAAGGTTTTCTCAATCCCTTGGTGCTGAGTTCCAGCTCATTCTAGGATTTCTGTCCTACGTTGCCAGTAAGGTCCACACCCCTGGGAGTCATGTCCCACGTAGATAGGGGGAGGGTGATGAGTTTGCTTGCCGTGTAGGCTGAGAAAGAGAGGCCACATCTATCTCTTAGATGACTCTAGGCCTAATTCTACATAGGTGTAGCCTATCAGAAGTTCTTAAATTTTTTTTTCCTATATTGATCATTCTGTTCTACATA
>PVIY010045885.1:0-18811 GCA_004026745.1 Myrmecophaga tridactyla | reverse complement strand
CTCCCCCAAGATAAATCTTTTTTTTTTTTTTAATTTGCATATGGGCAGGAGGCACCAGGGATCGAACTCCAGACCTCCAGCACGGCAGGTCGGAGCTCTGCCTGCTGAGCCACGGCAGCCACCCCCAAGATAAATCTTGCCAACACTTCAGCAGTCCCTGAGACCCCTCTCTGAGGCCACACGAGACTTTAGACCTGGACGCACCTGAGTACGTTTTGGGTCATACAGAGCAGCAGTTTTGTAACCTACCTTTGACATGCAGTGGAATGTGGATTTCTTGGAAAAACACAGAGACCTGCCTCATTTTTATATAGGCTGCATAGAATGCTACTTTGTGGCTGAGCTGGACCTTCGTTGAACAGGCCTCGTTTGGTGGACATGCCAGTTGTTTCCAGCACATAATATTATAAACCTTCCTACATCAGCTCTCCTTATAAACATCCCTGGGGATGGGGTTGGTTTGGTTTTTCTGCACCGTGGATCTTTTTGGCAGTCTGCACAAAACCCACGGATCTCTTCTCATGATAACATTTTTGTTGTTTAATTGAACTCCTTACGAAGAGATCATTATAAATTCACATGCAGTTGTGAGAAATCATACAGCGTGATCCCATGTCCCTTTACTCAGTTTCCCCCGATGATACTATCTTGCAAACTTGTATAATATCACAATCAAGATATGGACATTGATACAGTCAAGTCAAAGAACATTTTCATTACGACAAGAACAACTTGTGTTAACATTTTATAGTCACATCCACTTCCCCACCTCCACCCCCACTCCTCCTTACCCCTGGCAGCCACTAATCTGTCATTTAGAGAATATCATATAAATGGACTCATGCAGTATGTAAGCTTTGGGACTGGGTTTCTTTCGCTCAGCAGTTCTCTCTGGAGATTCACCCAGGTTGTAGCGTGTATCAGTAGTTCCATCCTTTTTGTCACTGAGTGGTATTCCATGGTATGATGGCCAGTTTGTTGAGCCATTTGCCCATTGAAGGACCTTTGGGTTGTTTCCAGTTTGGGGCTGTTATGAATAAAGCTTCTATGAACATATTTGTATACAGGATTTTGTGTGAACACAAGTCTTCATTTCTCTGGGATAAATGCCCAGGAATGCAATTGCTGGGTGGTATTGTAGTTACATGTTTAGTTTTTTTTAAGATGCTGCCAAACCATTTTCCAGAGCAGCTAGACCATTTCACATTTCCTATCAGCGGTGTGTGGTGGATCCATTTTCTCTGCATCCTTGCCAGCATTTCATGGTGTTACTATTCTTATTTAAGTCATTCTGATAGTTATAGCTTGTGTTTTTTATTTGCATTTCCTTAATGGCCAGTGATGTTGATATTCTTTTCATGTGCTTAGTTGTTGTTCACATATCTTCTCTGGTGAAATGTTTCTCCATGTCTTTTGCCCATTTTCTAATTAGATTGTTTGCTGTTTTACTGCTGAGTTTTGGGAGTTCTTTGTATTCTAGATTCTAATCCTTTGTCAAATATGTGGTTTGTAATATTTTTCCCACTCTGTAGCTTGACTAACCATCCTCTTAACAGTTTTTTAAATTGATGAGGCTCAATTTATCAATTTCTCTTTTTATGGATCATGATTTTGGTGTCAAGTCAAAGAACTCTCGGTCTGGCCCTAGATCTGGAAGACTTTCTTCTATGTTTTCTAACAGTTCTATAGTTGTACATTTTACATTTAAATCTATGATCCATTTTAAGTTAATTTCTATAAAAAGCATGAGGCTTATGTTAAAGTTTACTTTTGGATTAAGGTTTTATTTTTTATTTTTTGTAGATCCCTTGGGGTATTGTAGAGAATCATGTCATCTGTAAATAGGGTCAGTTTCATTTCTTTCTCTTATCTCTATGCCTTTTATGTCCTTTTCTTGAACTATTGCGCTGGCTAGAACTTCCACCACTGTGTTGAATAAGAGAGGTGAAAATGAAAATCCTTGCTTTGTTCCTTACTTTAGGGGAAAATCATTCATTCTTTCACCATTATGTATAATGTTAGCAGTAGCTTTTTGTAGATTCTCTTATCAAGTCGAGGAAGTTGCCCTTCTATTCCTGTCTTTACAAGAGCTTTTAATATAAATGGGTATTGAATTTTGTCAAATGTTTTACTCCATCCATTGACATGATCATGAGATTTGTCTTCTTTCACCTTTTAATATGGTGGATTATATTGGTTGTTTTTAAAAGCAGTTCTAGTGAGATACATTCATACACTGTACAATTCACCAAATACAGTCAATGGTTCACAGTAAAATCACACAGTTGTGCATTTGTCATCACAATCAATTTTAGAACATTTTCATTTCTACCCCCCCCCCCAAAAACCCATATTCCTTATCCTCCCCTATTACTGATCTTAAGCATTGGTGTGTTACATTTGTTACTGTTGATTAAAGAATATTCAAATGTTACTGTTAACTATAGTCCATTTAGGTCCATTTAGGTACATTTTCCCCATTCTATTATTAACTCCTTGTAATAGTGATGTACATTTGTTCTAGTTCATGAAAGAACATTTTATATTTTACTAGTAATCACAGTCATCATTCACCACAGTGTTCACACTGTGTTATACAGTCTCTTGTTTTATCCTTTAGTTTCCTTCTAGTGACATGCACAACCCTAAATTTCCCCTTTCAACTATAATCACACACATAATTCAGTGCTGTTAATTATACACATCATACTGTGCAACCGTCACCTCTATCCATTTTCAAACATTTAAATCCAACCTAGCTAAACATTGCACACGTATTAAGCCTCCACTGCCCATTCTCTACCCTCATTTTATTTCCTGGTGACCTATGTTCTAGATTTTAGCTCTACGAGTTTACTTATTATAATTATTTCATATTAGCCAGCTCATACCATATTTGTTCTTTTATGTCTGACCTATTTCACTCAACAAAATGTCCTCAAGGTTTATCCATGTTGATGCATGCTCCAGGACATTATTTCTCCTTACTGCTGAATAATACTCCATCGTATGTGTATACCAAACTTACTTATCCATTCGTCAGTTGATGGACACTTGGATTGCTTTCATCTTTTGGCAATTGTGAATAATGCCATATGTATATTGGTGTGCAAAAGTCTGTTCACGTCCCTGCTTTCAGTTCTTCTGAATATATACATAATAGTGAGATTGCCAGATAATATGTTTTTCTATACTTAACTTCCCAAGGAACTGCCTGTCTTCCACAGCAGCTGCACCATCTTACATTCCCGTTAGCAATGAATGAGTTTTTCTATTTCTTCACATCCTCTCCAATACTTTAGCTTTCTGTTTGTTTAATAGTGGCCATTCTAGAAGGCATGAAATAGCTCATTGGGGTTTTGATTTGCATTTCCCTGATACCTAGTGATTTGGAGTATCTTTTCAGGTGCTTCTACCCATTGGTATATTCTCTTTGGAAAAGTGTCTATTCAAGTCTCTTGCCCATTTTTAATTGGGTTGTTAGTCTTTTAAACATTTAAAAAATTTTTTTTGGTTGTTTGTTTTTTTCTTGTTGAGTTGTAGGGAATCTTTAGATATTCTGCATATTAAACCCTTACCAGATTTGTGGTTTTCAAAAAATTTTCTCATACTGAGTAGGTTGCTTTTTCACATTCTTCACAGAGTCCTTTGAGGCACGACAGATTTTAATTTTGAGGAGGTCCCATTTATCTATTTTTATTTCTGCTTTGGGTGTAATGTCTGAGAAACCATTACCTATCACAAGATCTTGAAGATGCTTCCCTACATTTTCTTCTAGGAATTTTATAGTCTGGTTCTTATGATTAGGTGTTTGAACCACTTAGAGTTAATTTTTGTATAAGCTGTGAGATAGGGGTCCTCCTACATTCTTTATGCAAATGGATATCCAGTTCTCCCATCACCATTTGTTTAAAAGACTTTATTTTTCCAGTTGAGTGGACTTGGCAGCCTTTTCAAAAATCAATCGGGTGGGTGGGCCACGGTGGCTCAGCAGGCAGAGCGCTCACCTGTCATGCCGGAGACCTGGGTTTGATTCCTAATGCTTGACCATGCGAGAAAAAAAAAAAAATCAATCAGGTGATGTGACAGTGGCTCAGTGGCAGAATTCTTGCTTGCCATGCCAGAGACCCAGGTTTGATTCCTGGTGCCTGCCCATGCAAAACAAAAAAAATTAAATTAAATTAAATTAAAAAAATCAATTGAGGATGGCAGAATAGGATAGGTCAAGTTCACCCCTGCTCCAAGGAACTGCTAGAGAAAGGATAGGAGGGCAACTAAGATGGCGATTCGAGGGTGTAAGTGACCTTGGAGGGTCTTCTGCACCACATAGGGAGGCCCTGATTGCAAAAGCTGAGGAACTGAGAAGCAGAGACCCGGAGACCCTCCAGCTGGTGCAAACAGCCTAATGCGGAAGCCCGGAGCCCTCAGGAGTGCACTGATGGGGAGTCAGGGACTAGGAAGTAAGCCAAGCCACATTTCTTGAACTTGCTACACTCACCAGTGCAGCCCCACAACCCACAACCCACCCCATACCCCACGCACCTGAACCCCATCACCCACCCCACTTCCTGCACTCCAAGCACCCCTGCACTCCCTGTGCGCATACCCACACTACACCCCCGCCCCAAGCAAGCACACACCTACCTCAGCCGAATCCACCTCTCCTGTGCAACAGCAGTCTTGCCTCACCTGCCCCTCCCAAGCCCTACCTCCCCCTCCCTGCCTCCTATAGTTGTTCCCCAGTGCATAAAGGTTGCGGGCACTTACCTTCATACTCAGGCTACACCTACACCCAGCCCCTACCGTAGTGCAATTCCCCTCACCTCCCCCCTCCCCCCAGCTCTGAGCACCTGTTTGTGGCCCTCCCAGATCTGCGCATGCACATGGCCCCCAGTCATGCCCCCCAGCTCTGGGCAAGCGCTGACCTGCACAGCTGGGCCACATCCGCCCCCAGCCCACACAGACGCAACACTGGCCCACCGCTCTGAGCTCTGTGCATGTGCAAAGGGCCCTGTGCCCTAGACCAGTGCCCACTAGGTCCCACCCCTCCAGACCTGTGTACCACACAGCCACATTCTCCTGGCCACTGGGAGCCCACGCTCAGAGGCACCAGCATAGCATCCCCAACCTGCACCTACACCTGTGCTGCAATGCATCACCACACTGTTGTGTATCGCCCCACTCCCTGAATCCTGCTCCACATCCATTCTACAAACACAAGCCTTTAGACAACTGAAGGAAATCAACTTCCAAAGTAAAACAATCAAGATTTTTACATGCTGTGAAGACAGGTGAAGATCACTAAATATATCACGATGCAGACAGATTAGCCCAGCTTAATGACCAAATTAAAACACCAGAGAAGACTCAGACATTGGAACAACTAATCAAAGATGTTCATATAATGCTACTAAACAAAATAAATGGGATGGCTAATGACATAAAGGAGATCAAGAAGACACTAGAAGAGCATAAACAAGAATTTTAAAGAATAAACAGAAAAATAGCAAATATCACAGAGATTAAGGATGCTGTAGACCAAATAAAAAAACATACTAGAGACACACAACAGCAGATTTGAAGAGGTAGAAGAAAAAATAAATCAACTAGAGGACAGGACACTAGGATTTCAAACAGTCAAAACAGTAGATAGCAAAAGGATGGAAAAATTTGAATTAGATCTCAGGGAAATGATGGACAAAACAAAATGCACAAATATAAGAATCATTGATGTCCCAAAAGAAGAGAAGAGTAAGGGCTAGAAAGATTAGTTGAGGATATAATGGGAGAAAACTTCCCAACCCTTGTAAGGGACATAAATATGCAAGACAAAGAGGCTCAATGAACTCCAAATAGAATAAATCCAAATAGGCCTTTCCCATGACACATACTAATCAGTCTGTCAAATGTGGAAGAAAAGCAGAAAATCCTGAAAGTGGCAAGAGAAAAACAATCTATTACATACAAGGGTAGCCACATAAGCCTGAGTTCAGACTATTCAACTGGCACTATAGAGGTGAGAAGGCAGTGGTATGATATAGTTAAGATCCTGAAAGAGAATGACTTACAGCCAAGAATTCTGTACCCAGCCAAATTGTCCTCCAAAACTGAGGGATAGATTAAAATTTTCACAAACAAATCCTGAAAGAATTTGTCAACAAGAGACTGGCCCTACAAGAAATACTAAAAGAAGTTCTGCCAACTGAAAAAGAAGACAGGACAGGGAGGTCTGGAGGAGGGTATAGAATTGAAGAGTACCAGTAAGAGTAACTTAAAGGATAAAAAGAGAAAGAGGGAATAGAATACATAAATCTGACAAATAAAATACAAAAGATAAGATGGTGAATTCAAGAAATGCCTTTTTAGTAATAACTTTGAATGTTAACAGACTAAATTTACCAGTTAAAAGATACAGATTGGCAGGATGGATGAAGAAATATAATCCAGCTAAATGCTGCTTCAAAGACACTCATCTTAGACACAAGCATACAAATAGATTGAAAGTGAAAGGATGGATAAATATGGTCCACACAAGTTGTAACCAAAAGAAAGCAGGAGTAGCTATAATAATATCAGACAAAATAGACTTTAAATGTAAATGCATCATAAGAGACAAAGAAGGACACTATATATATTAATAAAAGGGACAATTCACCAAGAAGAAATAACAACCATAAATGCTTATGCTCCCAATCAAGGAGCTCCAAAGTACATGAGACAGACATTGGCAAAACTGAAGGAAGCGATTGATGTTTCAACAGTAATAGTAGGAGACTTCAATACACCACTCTCCTCTATAGATAGAACAACCAGACAGAAGATCAACAAGGAAATAGAGAACTTAAACAATTTGATAAATGAATTAGACCTAACAGTCATATATAGGGCATTATAATCCAAAACACCAGGATACACATTCTTCTCTAGTGCTCATGGAACATTCTCCAGGATAGATCATATGCTGGGGCACAAAACAGGTCTTTATAAATTTAAAAACATTGAAGTTATTTGAAACACTTTCTCTGATCACAATGGAATGAAACTGGATATCAATAACCACCAAAGAATCTGAACTTTCACAAATATATGGAGATTAAATAACACACTCTTAAACAACCAGTGGGTCTAAGGAGAAATTGCTAGAGAAATCAGTAGCTATCTGGAAACAAATGAAAATGAGAATATGACATATTAGAACTAATGGGATGTGGCAAAGGCTGTGCTGAGAGGGAAATTTATTGCCCTAAATGCCTATATTTAAAAAAAGAAAGAGCGAAAATTGAGGACTTAATTCCTCACCTGGAGGAACTTGAGAAAGAACAGCAAACTAACCCTAAAGCAAATACAAGGAGAGAAATAACAAAGATGAAAGCAGAGTTAAATGAATGGGAGAATAAAAGAAAAATAGAAAGAATCAATAAAACCAAAAGTTGATTGTTTGAGAAAATCAATAAAATTGATGGGCCACTAGCAAGACTTACAAAGAAAAAAAGAGAGAGGATGCAAATAAACAAAATCAGAAATGAGAAGGGGTGAGTTACCACAGACTCTGAAGAAATAAAAGAAATCATACGAGGATATGATGACCTACTATATGCCAACAAACTAGATAACTTAGATGAAATGGACAAATTCCTGGAAACATACAAACAAGCTACACTGACTCAAGAGGAAATAGAAGATCTCAACAAACCAATCACAAATAAAGCAATTCAATCAGTCATCAAAAATCTCCCTACAAAGAAAAGCCCAGGGCCAGATGGCTTCACAGGGGAATTTTATCAAACATTCCAAAAAGAACTAACACCAATCCTGTTTACACTTTTCCAAAGAATTGAGGAAAAAGAACATTACCTGGCTCATTTTATGAAGCTAATATCATTTTAATACCAAAACCGGGTAAAGACACTATAAGAAAGGAAAACTGCAGACCAACCCCCCTAATGAATATAGATGCAAAAATCCTCAGCAAAATACTAGCAAATTGAATCCAACAATACATTAAAAGAATTATACCCCATGACCAATTGGGGTTTATATCAGGAATGCAAGGATGGTTCAACACAAGAAAATCAATTAATGTAATATAGCATATCAACAAATCAGAAGGGAAATATCACATGATCATCTTGATTGATGCTGAAAAAGCATTTGACAAAATTCACCATTCTTTTCTGATGAAAATACTTCAAAAGAAAAGAATCAAGGTAACTTCCTAAATATAATAAGGGGCATATATGAAAAACCAATAGCCAGCATTGTACTCAATGGAGAGAGACTGAAAGCTTTCCCTCTAAGATTGGGAATGAGACAAGGATGCCTTCTGTCATCACTATTATTCAACATTGTACTAGAAGTTCTAGCTAGAGCAATCAGGCAGGACAAAGAAATAAAAGGAATCCAAATTAGAAAGGAAGAAGTAAAAGTTTCATTATTTGCAGATGACATGATACTGTACTTGGAAAATCCTGAGAAATCTACTACAAAGTTACTTGAGCTATAAAAAAATTCAGCAAGGTAGCGGTGTATAAAATTAATGTGCAAAAATCAGTAACGTTTTTATGCACAAGCAATGACCTAACTGAGGAGTCAGTTAAGGAAAAAATTGCATTCAAAATTGAAACTAAAAGAATCAAGTACTTAGGAATGAACTTACCTAGGGACGTAAAGGATTTGTACACAGAAAACTACATAACATTGCTAAAAGGAATCAAAGCAGATCTAAATAGATAGAAAGACATTCCCTGCTCATGGATATGAAGGTTAAATATAGTTAAGATGTCAATTCTACCCAAACTGATCCACAGATTCAACAAAGTACCAATCAAAATTCCAACAGCCTACTTTGAAGACTCAGAAAAGCTAGTTATCAAATTCGTCTGGAAAGGAAAGACACCCTAAATAGCTAAAAGCATCCTAAAAGAGAAGAACAAAGTGGGAGGATTAACACTTCCTGACTTTAAAACTTATTATAAAGCCACAGTGGTCAAAACAGAATGGTACTGGCAGAAAGATAGAAGTATTAACCAATGGAATTGAATCAAGAGCACAGTAATAGATCACCAAATCTACGGTCAACTGATTTTTGATAAGGCCCCCAAATCCACCGAACTGAGACAAAATAGTCTTTTTAATAAATGAGAATGGGAGAACTGGATATCGATAGCCAAAAGAATGAAAGAGGACCCTTACCTTACACCTTACGGGAAAATTAACTCAAAGTGGATCAAACACCTAAATATAAGAACTAGCATCAGAAAACTTCTAGAAGAAAAATAGGGAAACATCTTCAAGACCTAGTAACAGGAGGTAGCTTCCTAAACTTTACACCCAAAGCACAAGCAACAAAGAAAAAATAAATAGGAACTCCTCAAAATCAAATGCTTCTGCACCTCAAAAGACTTTGTCAGAAAGGTGAAGAGGCAACCAATTCAATGGGAGAAAATATTTGAAAATCAAACATCATACAGAGGTTTGATATCCTGTATACATAAAGAAGTCATACAAATCAACAACAAAAGAATAAACAGTCCAATTATAAAATGTGCTAAAGATACGAAAATGCGTTTTTTTCTGAAGAGCAAATACAGATGACTGAAAAACACATGAAGAAATGCTCATTTTCATTAGCTATAAGGGAAATGCAGATCAAGACTACAATCAGATACCACCTCATATCTGTAAGAGTGGCTGCCATTAAACAAATAGGAAACTACAAATGTTGGAGAGGATGTGGAGAAATTGGAACACTTATGCACTGCTGGAGGGAATGTATTATGGTACAGCCCCTATGGAAGATAGCGTGGTGGTTCCTTATGAAACTAAATATCAAGTTGCCCCATGATCCAGCTATAGTGCTACCTGGTATATACCCAGAAGGGCTGAAAGCAGTGACAAAAACAGACATTTGCACACAGATTTCATAGCAGCATTATTCACAATCACCAAAACATGGAAACAAACCAAATGCCCATCAGCAGATGAGTAGGTTAACAAAATGTGGTATATCCATACAATGGAATATTATGCAGCAGTAAGACAAAATGACATCCTTAAGCACATGACAAGATGGGCCTTGAGGACATAATGCTGAGTGAAATAAGCCAGACATAAAAGCTTAGGTACTGTGCAATTCCACTTTTATGACTATGGTAAAGGAAAACCAGAGGCTTATAATACAGAATATAGGGGACTTAGAGATACATAGAAGCTAGAGATGAATGAACAGTTATCTAATGAGGTTGAACTCAAATGTAAGGGAATAGATAGGATTGAAGGTGATTCTCTAGTGGGTCTATGAGTAATATTACCATATGAAGGTGGACAAGCTTGAAGGGGCTGTATAGACTCATGTATCCCACTGATTAATGCTAGAAATATAAATTAGTTCTTGCAAGAAGTACCTCAAAGATACGATTCATGTACAAAGAGTGTTTAAGTCCAGGGTACAGGGGGGATACTGCTATTGCATGCTATGGGCTATGTTTAACAGGAAAACATCAGCAGTGCCACAGCAACAGCAGGGGTAAATAATGGAGGGAGGGGCAAAAGGTAAGGGGAGGTTTAGATTCCTATTTGGTAAGGGTGTATTTTTTGGTTATCTTTCTCTTGGGAACAAGGAAATTGTCTAAAATTGGACTGTGGATTTTTGACATTATACATGATGCCCAATGAATGCAGGTGGCTGTAGGATGTACTGATTGAGAAGCAGATTGGCAAATGAGGGTATATATGCTTGAATATTGTGCTGCTACAAAAAGGAGCGAAATTGTGAGGCATTCAATGATGTGAATGAACCTGTGGGACATTTGGTGAGGCAAAATAATCCAGAAAAGAAAGAACAATTATTGTATCGTCTCCTTTAGAAAATGCTTATGAGAAAACAGGGACCTAGATTGTAAGCTCTTATAGTGGATACATTTAGACTGGAGTGGTAATTATTGTTTCTGGATTTTGAGAGGATGTTTTATATATTTATAACCTGGTATTTAGAGATGAGAATGAAGCCAATTGGTTTGGTTTAAGGTAATTCAGAACAAAGGAGTAAGGAAGACATTGTCTATATTTTAGAACTGTATCTGCTCTTTGAGACCAAAGGAAGAAATGTTTATTTTGTCCAGAATCTAAATTTTCTGTAGCATAGAATCTAACTCAATAGTCTGGATAGCTCATTTGAACAACTGAAACACAGGGAGCCCAGAATAAGAATGAGGGCCAAACCTGTATAGCTTAATGTAATGCCTGGATACATCCTAGCATATATTAGGCAGACAATCAAAAAGCATTGACAAAGTCCCTTGAGGGATGGGAGAAAAATATGGAACTATTAAACTTTGCCACTGGGGAAACACCTGATACTGTGTCAAACATTGGGGACACCCAAATCAATAGACTAAGCTCTTTATCTTACTTATACTTACTTCACAAGGTTTACTCTTGTGAAGCTTATGTAGGTAGTGGGGAATCTTGGCCTCCATATAGGTATGCCTAAGAGTTGCTTCTGGAGGACCTCTTTTGTTGCTCAGATGTGGCCTCACTCTCTCTAAACCCAACTCTGCAAGTGAAATCATTGCCCTCCCCACTAGGTGGGACATGACATCCAGGGATGAACATCTACCTGGCAGTGTGGGAGATGACTCCCAAGGATAAGTCTGGCCCTGGCACCATGGGATCAACAATTCCATCCTGACCAAAAGGGTAAAAGAAGTGTAACTAGTAAAGTATCAGTGGCGGTGAGAGTTTAAATAGAGTTGAGAGGCTACTCTGGTGGTCACTCTTATACAAGGTTCAGTTAAACATTTCCACCTATCATAATCTGCCAACCCCCAACCAAAACCATTTCAGCCAATCCTAAAGAACACCAGGGAAATATATAAGATTCTACAAATGTTCCATGCACTAGGGTAACTTTCCAGAAAACTACAACCTCCAGATGGGTCCCTGGACCAGATAAGTTCTGAAATTTAGAGGGCCCAGCCTCTCCAGAACATCATCTAGTTCCATCTCCCTACCCCATATTATGGACAGCCCCTTCCAACATGAAAAAGTTAGAATGGCCATAGTTCAAAAACTCCTAAAGAGTAGGATAGAAAGAGCAAAGGTGATGGTAGAGTTATACGGAGAAGGTAGGGCTTAACAAATGAATATGATTGCTAAATCATTAAATTAATACTTCCTTTAGTCTCCAGTATCTTAGAGCAGCTAGAAGTAAAAATCTAAAATTGTGGAATCGTAACCCATCCCAAACTCTGAAATCTGTTCTATAACTAATTGTTGTGCTGTATTTTGAAATTTATTGCTTTTTTGTATATATGTTATTTTTCCACAAAAAAGAAAAAAAAAGTAGATTGTGATGATAAAAAATATTTATTCCTTCTAGCCTCCTATGTTCTACAGCAGCTAGATGGAAAATTAGATTGCTTTGATTAGAGGGAGCTGTGACTCCACCCATTCTAGGTGGGTCTTGATTAGTTTACTGGAGTCCTTTAAAAGAGGAAACATTTTGGAGAAAACTCAGAGCAGAGCTGATGCAGATGCTTGGAGAGCAGAAGTGACAGATCCCACAGAGCCAGAGACCTTTGGAGATGCAGAAGGAAAATGCTTCTGGAAAAGCCCAGAGAGAAAGTTAGCAGATGTTGTCATGTGTTTCCCAGCTGACAGAGGTGTCCAGAAGCCAAAGACACCAGCGGAGGCCACCTACATGCATTCCCAGTTGACAGAGGTGTTCTGGAGAGCATCAGTCTTTCTTGATTAAAAGTAACCTCCTGTTGGTGCTTTATTTGGGACATTTTCATGGCATTCATACAGTAAACCTGTAATTTATTAAATTTCCTTTTTAAAAAGCCATTCCATTTCTGGTATATTGCATTCCAGCAGCTTAACAAACTAATACACTAGTATATAGAAACACTACTTATTTTTTGCCTGTGAATCTTGTATCCCTCCCTGCTCCCACCCCACTTTACTGAACTTGTTTATTAGTTCTAGTAGGTTTTTTTTTTTGTAGATTTTTTGGGGGACTTTCTATAGGTAGGATCATACCATCTGTAAATGGTGAGAGTTTTACTTCTTTCTTTCCAATTCAATGCCTTTTATTTCTTTTTCTTGCCTAGTTTCTCTGGCTAGAATTTCTAGTGCAATATTGAATGACAGTGGTGACAGGGTGACAGTGGGGATCTTTGTCTTGTTCCAGATCTTAGAGGAAAAGCTTTCAGTCTTTTATTACTGACTACAATGTTAGTTGTGGGCTTTTCATATATGCTGTTTATCATGTTAAGGAAGTTTCTTATAGCTTATTTTTAAAGTGTTTTTATCAAGAAAGGATGCTGCCTTTTGTCAAATTGTTTTTTCTCCATCAATAGAGATGATCATTTGCACATACCCCCTTTTTTAATGTGGTATATCACATTAATTGATTTTCTTGTGTTGAACCACCCTTGTATAGCTGGAATAAAACCCACTTGATCATGGTGTGTAATTCTTTTAATGTGCTATTGGAATTGAATTTGCAAGTATTTTGTTGAGAATATTTGCATCTACATTCATAAGAGGAATTGACCTGTAATTTTCTTTTCTAGTAGTGGCTTCTTCTGGCTTTGGTATTAGGATGATGTTGGCCTCATAGAAAGAGTTAGGTGGTGTTCCCTCCTCTTCAAGTTTTTGGAAGAGTTTGAACAGGATTGGTATTAATTCTTCTTGGAATGATTAGTGGAATTCACCCGTGAAGCCATCTGGTTCTGGATTTTCTTTGTTGGGAAGCTTTTAATGACTGATTCAATCTCTTTACTTGTAATTGGTCTGTTGAGGTCTTCTATTTCTTCTGCAGTCAGTGTAGGCTGTCTGTGTTTCTAGGAATTTTTCCATTTCTTCTAAGTTGTCTATTTTGTTGGCATACAAACAAAACCCTCCTAAGTGGGTTCACAGTACTCTCTTATAATCCTTTTTATTTCTGTGTGGTCAGTTGTAATGCCTCCCCCCAATTCTGATTTTATTAATTTGCATCCTCTCTCTTTTATTATTTGTCAGTCTAGCCAAGAGTCTGTTTATTTTATTGATCTTTTCAAGGAATCTACTTTTGGTTTTGTTATTTCTATTTTTTTTTATTCTTAATTTCATTTATACTGCTCTAATCTTTGCCATTTCTTTCCTTCTGCCTGCTTTAGGATTAGTTTGCTATGCTTTTTTTTTTCTTTCTAGTTTCTACAGGCATACAGTTAGCTTGGTTTTTTTTTTTTTAACTCTTTTTTTTTTTGCATGGGCAGGCACCAGGAATTGAACTGGGGTCTCTGGCATGGCAGGCAAGAAGTCTGCCTGCTGAGCCACCCTGGCCCACCCTCTTCTTTTTTTTAATGTGTTTAGGGCTGTAAATTTCCCTCTCAGCACTGCCTTCACAACATTCCATAAGTTTTGATATGTTGTATTCTTATTTTCATTTGTCTCAAGATATTTATTGACAACTCTTGCAATTTCTTCTTTGACCCACTGATTGTTTAAGAGTGTGTTATTTAACTTCTATATGTTTGCGGATTTTCCAGTTCCCTGCCTGTTATTGATTTACAGCTTCATTCCATTATGGTCAGAGAAGATGCTTTCTTTAATTTTGATCTTTTAAAATTTATTGAGACTTGTTTTGTGACCCAACATGTTATCAGTCCTGGAGAATGATCCACGGGCACTTGAGAAGAAAGTATATCCTGCTGCTTCGGACACAATGTTCTGTATAAGTCTGTGAGTTCTAGTTCATTTATAATATTATTCAATTTCTCTGTTTTTTACCGATCCTCTGCCTAGATGTTCTGTCTATTGATGAGAGTGGTGTATATTGAAGTCTCCAACTGTCATTGTAGAGATATATATTTCTCCCTTCAGTTTTGCCTTTTGCATTTCAGGGCATCATGGTTAGGTGCATAAATATTTATGATTGTTTCATCTTCTTGGTAGATTGTCCATCTTATTAATAATGACCTTCTTTGTCTCTTATAACAGCTTTGCATTTAAAATCTATTTCGTCAAGTATTAGTATAGCTACCTCAGCTCTTTTTTGGTTACTATTTGGATGAATTATCTTTCTCCAAGCCTTCATTTTCAACCTGTTTGTGTCTTTGGGTCTAAGGTGATTCTCTTGTAAACAGTGTGAAGTTGGATCACGCTTTTTTTTCTTCTCAATCCATTTTGCCACCCTGTGTCTTTTGATTGGGAGTTAATCCATTAACGTTCAATGTTATTATTGTAAAGGCAGTACTTACTTACATTTTATCCTTTGGTTTTTATATGTCATATCTTTTTTTTTTTTTTTTTTTTTTTTTTTTTTTTTTTTTTTTTTTTTTGTATCTCCTTTTACCCTTTCAGTTATCCTTACTGATAATCTGCATTTCTTCACTCTGTTCCAAGCTGCTCTCTCCTGTCTTGGCCTTTTGCCTGCAGACTCCCTTTAATATTTCTTGTAGGGCAGCTCTCTTGTTGGCAAACTCTCAGTTTCTGGTTATCTGCGAATATTTTAAACTCTCTGTGTGGCGGAGCTGCGGGCTCATCACTGCTGGGTGTCACTGAAAGTCCTGATTCTCCATTACTTCCTCTGACACCACCGCGGAGGGGAGGGAGAGTGACCTGCTAATGCCGGGCCAGGGGACACATCCAGGTGTGGCTGGCTCTGCTGGCCTGGGGCGGGGCAGGGGAGAAACTACAGCTCATTAATGTCTCCCGGGATGGAAGGCCTGGCCCCCTGATATCCCTCAGAGGGAGTGTTGGGGTGCCCCGTGAGGGTGCAAACCCGTGCTCCCCACTCAGGTTTTGCTGGCGTGGGTGTGGGGGAGTCACAGTTTTCTTCTGTGGTGTTTTGCTTGAGTTGAGCAGTTATTGTCTAAAAGTTTTTGGTCTTGCTAAGCTCCCCTTTTCCTGCCCTTTGGCTAGAGAGAGCAGGCTTGGTTTTATTTTTCTTTTCTTGCACCTGATGACATTTTCCTGTTGCCAGCTTTTCCAGCTCCAAGTCTGGGACATATGGGGCAAAACAAACAAACAAAAAATCCCAACACCCCTCCCTCCCAAACCCAGGGAATTCACCAATTGTTGTTTCCTGGGTTCTGAGGTCCCTGTCTCCCTACCTCCCTTTACCTTTCAGAGACTTCTCATGCTTGTTTAATGTCTAATATCCAGGATTTTCAGTTGTACTTTGTGGGAGCAGTAGGGAAAATTACATCTACTACAGCTTCCTGAATAATATTTTTAAATACATAAAATATCTAGGATAATGTTTTTAAATACATAAAACAAAACACGTAGGTTTAGAAAGGAAACCAAATATAGTACCATATAGTTAACAGAATAATAAGGACCCAAAATTAATGATATATTCATACATGAGTTTAAATAAAATGTCTAGTGGCGAGTGTAATGACCACTGTAATTTTGAAGGAATGATTTGCATAAATGGTATTTTACTATCTGCCACAGTTGTTATGTACTGTGACATGGTCTGTGAATTTTGCTGGTGACAGACTCACTGGTGAGTCTAACAGGACTAGACTTTTTTTTGGCCTACATTCTTAATTGAAGAAAATGACACATTTTAGTTATAGGTGAGCAGAACAGTAAAGGTGATTGTTTTCTGATCCCACTTCACAGACACACTGAATTCTTAACCCTGGCTAACAGCCCCTACTTTAGGACACGATTGGATATCTCCTTATCCGGGGATAACAGCAAAGATCCTGTAGGAAGAGATAAGTATCATTTGAGACCAAAATCCCATGGTGGTCAATAAATAAGAGAATCAGGCAAGGGCAGCCAAGAGTACAGCCGAGGAGGGGACGACGGGAAGCCGAGTGTCACCACATCTCAGGGATTCCTGCTGCCCACGGCCGTGGGCACCAAAGCCAGCCAGATGGGAAACCTCAGCAGAGCCCTGGCTTTCCTGGTCACTCGGGAGAGGCTCCACCTTTGGCAGTTCATCTGGGAAGAGTTTGGAAAGCGGAGGGCGTCTCCTCACCCCTCCCGGCCATCAGCCACTTGCCCTCTCTATGCCTGTTCCTTCTGCCCCAAAGCAATTTTCCTCCCAGGACATTCTGTTCTGAACTCTGGCTTTCAAGACCCCGCGTCCCACACAATGACAATCTGGGCCGCTCCGGATGGGTTTGGCAAATGCAGCGTGTTTTCATAAAAGGCAGGGCAGCTTCGTGAAGCCCTGGGAGAGCCTGAAATGCTGTTTGCAGGGAAATGACATTAAGCACCGCAATTTGCAAGTTGCCAATTTGATCCTATTTGTCTGGGGCAGGCCTGGTGCGATTTGAAGGGCGGTTAGAAGTTTCTTTTGCCTCATTCCTTGCTTTTCTCCCCTTTTCATTAAAGTTATAAATAACCATGCCTCACATTTTAATGAAAGGGAGTGGTGAGAGCAAGCCGAAGCTTCGGGTGGAAACCTGAAATAATAGTTCAGTTGCTAAGGAACGGGGCTGGACAAGTTAATTTTGTTGGCATAACATCTCCTTGTTATTTAATCTCATCGTGTATTCATTTCATCCATCTGTCACCATTTCACTGAAGCCAGGAAGAGCTGCTAATTGCAATACCAAGGTTGAAAACAGACCTGTCCAAACCTTGTGTAAATTTCAACCATCAGAGTGAGGCTGTAAGCTTTGATTTTACTTCTGGGGAGACAATCTCCCTGTACTGCGAGAAGAAAGCTTGGCGAGGGGCCCCAGGCTCAGCCTCTCCCAGACCCGGCTCTTGTGGGCCCTGGAAGGGGCTGTCAGCGCTGGCTGGGTATCAGTCACCTGGGGAACTTTTAAGAAAGGACCAGGGTAGGGACTCCACCCACAAGGATTCTGATTTAATTGGTCTGGAAGCAGGGTCCAGGCAAGGGAATCTTTTAAAAAGCTCCCTAAATGATTCTACTGGACTGTCAAGACTGAGAAGCACTAATTCATAGAATTGCCATCTTTCCACTCTGGGTCCCATTTTGAAAGCCCCCCAGCTCCTCAGATTTTTTTTTTTTTAATTTCTCCTTATCACTTTCTCACTGTCTCCTATAAAATGATAACTATGACAATGAGCTTTTTTTTAAAAAAAATATTTTTATTGGTAAATCTTCCCTTACATAGATTCCGTCCATGGTGTACAATCGATGGCTCATTATCACCACGATAATGAGCTTTTAATGAGAGCTCATTGGGTGCCTGACTCAGCGCTATGTGCTTTACCAGCAGGATCTCCTGGAATCCTTACAACGATTTTCTAAAGTGAGTATTTGGTAATCCTAATTTTACAGACAAGGAAACTGATGCTTGGAGAGGTGAAGAATCCAGCTGGTAAGTGATGGATCTGGTATTTGGACATAGGTCTAACTCTAAAGCTCAACTGCTCATGCCAGAGGCTTCCTCTCCCCACAGAGAATCCACTGCTCGGACCTGCAGGCTCAGCAACACCCACGATCGAGGAGCAGCTACTCCTGCTTGGGGGTTGACAGAGCCTGAGGTCGGAGGTTCAGTTGACTCCAGGCTGGTCAGTCACGTGGGGTCAGCTTGGACCTGTATGGGAGAGGGGGTCCCTCCCACCTCCACCACCTGGATTCAAATCTGAACCTCCTTTTCAGTTGCCGAGTGACCTTGACCAAGCATCTTAAAGTTTTTAAGATCCAGGTGCCTCACCTGTTGGTGGGCATGACAAAGGTACCCCCTGCATAGAGCTGTTGTAAGGATTAAATGAAATGCTACCAATAAGATGAAGCATTTGGAACAGAGTCTGGTACACATCACTCATGAAAGGTTAGTTATTACCATCATTACCACAGAGCCAGAGATTGGAGGTCTGCCCCCCA
>PVIY010045884.1:0-18821 GCA_004026745.1 Myrmecophaga tridactyla | reverse complement strand
CATCTAAATTTTTCTAGTATGGACATGATTTCTTTTATTAGAAATGTATATGTTATTTTTAAAAATCATTTACTTTCATGGGAAATTATTTTATATTCAGCATAAGTGAGTCAAAATGATCGACTATATAAAGACAAATAGTATTTTAGCTTAGTTAACTTATTTACTACTAAAAAAATAAATCAGTTCTTTCATTTTTCTTCTACAATTCTCTTCAGCTGGGGGACCTGACTAGAAAAAATGTATTCTTTGATTTAAATAATGTTGAACTGAATAACATAAAGATTCAACTCGAATATTATTGTTTTTAATAACTTCAGATAGTGACTTATTTTATATTGGAAATTCTAATAAAATGTTTAAAACCAAGTTCCTGGAAGGCAATTCTTTCTATTAGTCATATCCATCTCGAAGAACCTCATCAGAGTCAATTGATTTTTGTAATTAATTACTAGTATATTTGTTTGAATAATATTGTAATTAAAATGATGTTTGGGGCGGGCCACGGTGGCTCAGCAGGCAAGAATGCTCGCCTGCCATGCCAGAGGACCTGGGTTTGATTCCTGGTGCCTGCCCATGTTAAAAAAAAAAAAAAAAATGTTTGGATGAGGTTAAGCTGGGACTGTAATGAAAACAAAATAAAAAAACAGATTTAAAGGAGAAGAAAAAGGCCTCCAGAGACCTACTCCAATAACTTTACTCAAAATCGTTTACTTTATTTCCCTGTGTGTCATGCACATCTAAAAAAATCATCCAAAAGGTAACCCACCAAAATGTTAACATGGTTTAACTCTGGGGTATGGGGACTGCAAGTAGTTTTTCTTGTTTCCTTTTCTGTCTTCTAAATTCTTCTAAAACAAACGTGTAGTTTGCAATTTTTGAAACTTTATTAAGAAGGGTTGAAAGCTAAACATAATTAAGCTTAGCAATTATGAGGAAAAGAAAAATTGAAGACAGAAGAAGAATTTACGCTAATTGATTATAAGACAAACTCCAAAGCCTTGTAATTTATAACCACCTGGGGGAGGAGGAAAGGGATAAGAAAAAGCAGAAGTTAAACCTGAATACCTACTGAGTTATCAGGTAGGAATTAATTTTATGTAGGAAGGGTTAGTCAGGTCACAGACATAGGAAGTTATGTTTATCAGGAGGCACAGCTCTGGAAGAAATGGGTGAGGGGAAGTTGTCCTTCCTTGCCTTATCCTAGCCCAGCGGACTGTGAGACCCCACATCTGTCCAGTCCCAAGGCCAGGCTGAACAGACAGCTCACTTCACACCACACACTTCCGTGGGGGCCTGCAAATCACTGGCTTTGAAAGAGGAAAATATGCACAGGACAAGGTTTGAAATCAAGAAAAGTAGGAAGACTTCTTCTAATGAAGATAATTCTAGATGAACTTCTCCCCTTTCCATTAACCTTTCAAAATTCTGAGCTGAGAGAAGTTCTGGCGCAAAAGGCCTCCTGCTTCAAATTTGACAAGAAAAGCTGTAAAAATTATTACACAGCATTTCATAGGTTTTCCAAAGTGCTTTCACGTACATTACTCTATTTATCAGTCAAAAGGTTCTTAGGAATTATATCCATTCTAAAGACAAGGAAATGGAAAAGGAGAAGATGAAAGGGCTCCTTAAGCTTTGCAACTAAAAAATAGCAGAGTTGTGCTTGAACTCAGAGCTGCTTACTGTCCCACATAAGCACAGAATAATCCACTCCATCGTTTTGTCTTGGACGTGTAAAGCACATCTAGAGAGGACAGCTTTTCAGATATGGATGTGCACAGCTCTATAAATAACTACACAATGAAGTAAAAATAGTTTATTTCAATGGTATAATCTATGTTAATTTGAAATTCTGACTTTGAGAATATGTGTGTCATAGTATAGAGAATTATAATTTGTGTATGTGTGCAAATAAGATGAAGTACAGGAACATTATGTATATACTAAGTGAGCCATCAACGAATGTCATATATGCTGGAGCCAATGTTTTATGCTAATGAACTCAGCAGTAAGGGAAAACATTAGCCTGATGATGAAAAAGAGAAAAAAAGAACACAAACTGAAATTATTGACAGTCACTGTTCAGCAACATTTTGACTTCATAAAATTTCTGAAAGCACACAAGATGCATAGTAATAAAACTACTGCCATCATGCGTCAGACATAGTTGCCATAGGAACCAAACCTGCATTCTGCTGACTGGCGCCTAAGTTTTTATCTATGACACTATACTTCCACAGTGATGTTATAAAAATTTACTTTATTTGGACAAGGAGAGAATGTGCAAGAAAACTCAAAAGGACAATGGAATCCAAACATCCTTAGAAGAGAAACGAAGATTTGAATGTCCCTTGGATGCTGAACAAAAGGCTACCTGTAGACCTAAAAGTCAAGGAGAAATGTGAGAAATGAGATGAAACCATAAAAGAAGTTGTAATCTATGCTTTTTTTATGGCACTGAGTTAGCAATAATAGAGGATTACCATTTTCTTCAAGTAAACACACTAAAGCGTGGGTGTCAAAGTAGAGCCTTCTGCTCCCAGAAGCGGTGAAATCTCTTCTCTTATGCTCCAGCTGCAGGGACCCAGCTGAGAGGCTTAGCTCTAGGATGGAAAGGACAGAAACATTTAAAACAGACTTAATGGTTAAAAAAAAATTAACCCAGCACCATGAAAAACAAAGGCATATATCAAAAGCCTATTTCTTTTTAATGTGATATAACTCACATACCACAAAATTTGCCCATTTAAAGTGTACAATTCAATGATTTTTTTAACTATATTTAGAACTGTACAACACTACCACAATCAGTTTTAGAACATTTTGTCACCTCAAAAAGAAATCTCATACTTTTTAAGCACCAACCCCTAAATACTCCCATCCCTTCATTGTATCCCAGCACTAGGGAACCACTAATCTACTTTCTGTCTTGATGGATTTGCCTATTCTGGACATTTCATATAATACTCTTAAAATGGCAATACTACTGCTGTGCCAGTTTGAAACTGTTGTGTACCCCAGAAAAGCCATGTTCTTCAATCCTGATTCAATATTGTTGGATCAGATCTTTTTGATTTAAGTTGTTTCCATGGAGATGTGACCCACATCAATTGCTAGTGGGACCCTCCGATTAGATGGTTTCCATGGAGATGTGTCTCCATCCATTTAAGGTAGGGTTGCTTACTGGAGTCCTTTAAGAGGGAACCATTTTGGAAAAAGCTTCAGAATTGATACAGACAGAAACATTTGGAAATGCAGAAAGAAAATACCCCTGGGAAGCTGTTTGAAACCAGGAGTCAAAGGACCAGCAGACACAAGCCATGTGCCTTCCCAGATAGGCCTTTCTTGAGTCAAGGTATCTTACTCTGGATGCCTTAGTTGGACATTTTACGACCTTAAAACTGCAAACTTGTAACTTAATAAATTCCCTTTATAAAAGCCAACCCATTTCTGGTATATTGCATTTCCGGCACCATTACAAACTGGTCAAGCGATCTACATGTTTAACGCAATCCCTATCAAAATTCTAGCAGCCTTTTTTGCTGATATGAAAAAGCTGACTCTCAAATTCATACGGAATTGCAAGGGGCCCTAAATAGCCCAATCAATCTTGAAACAGAAGAACAAAGTTGGAGGTCTCACACTTCCCAATCTCAAAATTTACTACAAAGCCACAGTAATCGAGACAGTGTGGTACTGGCAAAACAAAGACATACAGGCCAATGGAATAGAACTGAGAGTCCAGAAATGAACCCTCACATTTATGGTCAACTGACTTTTGACAAGGGTACCAAAGCGATCTCTTCAACAAATAGTTCTGGGAAAGCTGGACAGCCATACGCAAAAGAATGAAATCAGACCCCAACTCACAATACACAAAAATCAGCTTCAGATGGATCAAGGACCTAAACATAAGAGCTACAACCATAAAACTCTTGGAAGAAAATACATTCATGACACTAGATATGACACCCAAAGTACCAGCAACAAAAGAAAAAATAGATAAATTGGACTTCATCAAAACATGAAATTTTTGTACCTCAAAGGACATTGTAAGAAAATGAAAAGACAAACTACAGAATGGCTGAAAAATAACTGCAAATCAAGTATCTGATAAGAGCTTAATATCCAGAATATATAAATAATTGCTACCACTGAACAACAAAAAGACAAACAACCCATTCAAAAATATGGGCAAAGGGTTTGAATAGACATTACTCCAAAGAGGATATACAAATGACCATTAGGCACATGAAAAGATACTCAATAATCATGAGCCATCAGGAAAGTGCAAATCAAAAACCACAATGAAATACCACCCTCACAAGCACTAGGATGGCTAGTATCAAAAAAAAAAAAAAAAAGTTGGCAAGGATGCACAGAAAGAGGAACACTGTACATTGTAGGTGGGAGTGAAAAATGCTGCAGCCACTGTGGAAAACAGTTTGGTGGATGCAATATACCAGAAACGGAATGGCTTTTAAAAAGGGGAATTTAATAAGTTGCTAGTTTACAGTTCTAAGGCCGAGAAAATGTCCCTGTTAAAACAAGTCTATAGAAATGTCCAATTAAAGCCATCCAGGAAAAGATACCTTGCTTCAAGAAGGCCGATGAAGTTCAGGGTTTCTCTCTCAAGTGAGAAGGCACATGGCGAACCAGTTAGGGTTTCGCTCTCATCTGGTAGGGCACATGGCAAGCATGGCATCATCTGCTAGCTTCTTCTCCTGGCTTCCTGTTTCATGAAGCTCCCCAGGAGGCATGTTCCTTCTTCATCTCCAAAGACTGCTGACTGGTGGACTCTGCTTGTCGTGGCTATGTCATTTTGCTCTGCTCTCTCTGAATCTCTCTCATTCTCCAAAATGTTTCCTCTTTTATAGGACTCCAGAAACTTATCAAGACCCACCCAAACAGGTGGAGACATGTCGTCACCTAATCCAGCTCATCAACCACTTCTTGATTAAATCACATCTCCAGGGAGATGATCTGATTACAGTTTCAAACATACAGTATTGAATAGGGATTATTCTGCCTTTATGAAATGGGATTTAGATTAAAACATGGCTTTTCTAGGGGACATACATCCTTTCAAACCAGCACACTTATGACCTGGCAATTCCATTTCTAGGTATAAACCAGAAAGAACTGAAAAGAGGGTTTCTGAACAGATATTTGTACACCACTGTTCACAGTAGCATTGGTCACAATAGCCAAAAGATGGAAATAATGCAAGTGTTGCACTGATAGATGAACGGATAAACAAAATGTGGTATATCCATAAAACGGAATATCATTCAGCAATAAAAAAGGAATGAAGTTCCTAAAACATGGAAGCTACAATATAGATGGACTATGAAAGCATTACATCGAGTGAAATAAGCCAGACATGGAAGGACAAATATATGATTCCACTTATATAAAATATCTAAAAAAGTAAATCAATACAGATTGAAAGTAGACTGGACAAAAGCAGGGTCCAAGGAGTGGTGGGGGGGAAAATGGGAAATTATAGCTTAGCAGGTACAGAGTTTCTGTTTTGAGTTATGAAAAAGTTTTGGTAATGGATGGCATTGATGGTAGCACAACACTGACTGTAAATGATTCTAGTGAAATGTACATTTAAAAATGGTTAGGCGGGCCATGGTGGCTCAGCAGGCGGAGTTCTTGCCTGCCATGCCAGAGACCTGGGTTTGGTTCCTGAGGCCTGCCCATGTATTAAAAAAAAAAAAATGGTTGACAAAGGTGAAACGGTGGTTTGGTTATAGAATGCTTGCCTTCTATATGGGAGACCCGGGTTCGATTCCTGGACCGTGTACCCCCATCCACACCCCCAAAAATGGTTGAGGAAACCAGCCACGAAATATCCATGCAGCGGTGGTCAGGCTAGTGATTGCCTGGCCAGACAACTGGGCATGATCACTGGGGCAGGTTGATACCAGAACTTATCACAGACACTAATAGACTGAAAGTGAAAAGATGGAGAAAGATGTTCTATGCGAGCTGTAACCAAAAGAAAGTGGGAGTAGCTATACTAATATCAGACAAAATAGATTTTTTAACATATTTTTTATTTAAGAAAACAAACAATACACTTAGAACAATCAAAAATGGATATCTTAGTGAGCTTAACCATAGGTATATTTAAATAAAGTATCCATATACTCATTGTAAAGCCTGTGTTTGTGCAGTAAGTTTCATAAACCAATTTAAAATTAAGGCAACAAGGAAAAAATCTACATATTCAGATAGCAAAGTTCTTAAATTATAAGTATTAAAAACTAGCTTAGGGTGGCTGCCGTGGCTCAGCAGGCGGAGCTCCGACCTGCCGTGCTGGAGGTCTGGAGTTCGATCCCTGGTGCCTCCTGCCCATATGCAAATTTAAAAAAAAAAAAAAAAAAACTAGCTTAGATACCATTTGATCAGCTGTTAAAATTATGAATGTTCTCAAAATATCAAGTAGAAAGTTCTTACAAATATCTGCATTGCTATAATATGCCCTATGTTACTAAATATTTTCCTGATTTCAGGAAAATATAAAGATACAAATATTTTTACAATTAACATATGGAAATCTTAACCACCTAAAATGGGTATCTTAGTTAGCTTATCCATAGGCAAATTAAAAATATATATCTAAGTAATCATCGTGAAGCCTGTTTGTACAATATGTTTCATAAACCGATTTAAAATTAAAGCAAGGAAGGAAAAAAAATCTTTAATACAAATATCAGAGTTACTTGAATTCTAAATATTAACAGTACATTAAAAACCATTTGATTAACTATCAAAACTGTGTGCATTTTCAAAATATCAAGTAAAAACTTATTACAAACATCAAATTTGCTATAGTAGTGAACTGTGTTACTAAATACAGACAAAATAGATTTTAAATGTAAAGACATCGTAGGAGACGAAGAACACGACATATTAATAAATGGGAGAATTCACCAAGAAGAAATACCAATCATAGATGTTTATGCTCCATATCAAGAAGCTCCAAATTACATAAGGCAAACACTGGCAAAACTAAAGGGAGGTATAGATGTTTCAACGATAACAGTGGGAGACATCAAAACACCACTCTCCACTACAGACAGAACAACCAGACAGGAGACCAGTGAGAATACAGCGGACCTAAACAACGTGATAAATGAATGAGATCTAACAGAATACAGGGATCGTTACACCCTCCCCAACACCAGGACATACATTCTTCTCTAGTACACATGGAATGTTTTCCAGGGTAGACAACATGCTTAGACACAAAATTTTAAAAAAGTCCAATAAATTTAGTAAGACTGAAATTATAGAAAGCACTTTCTCTAACTAAAACTTCATGAAGCTGGAAATTAACAATCACTAAAAAACCAGAGCTTTCACAACTACATGGAGATTAAACAACACACTGGTCAAAGAAGAAACTGCTAGAGAAACCGGTAAATATCTGGAGACAAATAATAATGAGAAAACAACATATCAGAACTCATGGGATGTGGCAAAGGCAGGGCTGAGAGGGAAATTTATTGCCCTAAATGCTTACATTAAAAAAAATAAGAATGAGCAAAACTGACTACCTAACTGCTCGCCCGGAGAATTTAGAGAAAGAACAGCAAACTAACTGGAAAGCAAGTGAAAGAAGAGAAATAACAAAAATTAGAGCAGAAATAAATAATCTGGAGAAGGAAAAAAAAAACATCGAAAAAAGCAACAAAACTAAAAGTTGGTTCTTTGAGAAAATCAATAAAATTGATAGACCCCTACCAAGACTGGCAATGAAAAAAAGAATGAGGACACAAGCAAAATAAGAAATGAGAGGGGGGTTGTTACCATGAGTTGTGAAGAAATTTTAAAAATCAGAAGAGAATTCTGTGGAAAATTGTATGCCAACAAACTAGACAACGTAGATGAAATGCACAAATTCCTAGAAACACAAACTGCCTACACTGACTCGAGAAGAAATAGAAGATCTCAACAAACTAATTACAAGTAAAGAGATTCAATCAGTCATCCAAAATCTTTCCACAAAGAGAAGCCCAGGACCATACAGCTCCTCAGGGGAATTTTATCAAACATTCCCCAAAGAACTAACACACCAATCCTTCCCAAACTCTTCCAAAAAACTGAAGAAAAAGAAGTGCTCCCTAACTCATTTAATGAAGCTAACATCACTCTAATACCAAAACTGGAAAAAAAAAAAAACAACAAGAAAGGAAAACTACAAACCAATCTCCCTAGTGAACATAGATGCAAAAATTCTCAACAAAATACTAACTAGCAAACTGAATCCAATGACACATTAAAAGAATTCTACATCACAACCAAGTGGGGTTTATACCAGGAATGCAAGGGTGGTTCAACGCACAAAAAAAATCAATCAATATAATACAAAACATTAACAAATTGAAACGGAAAAATCGACTGATGCTGAAAAAGCATTTGACAAAATTCAGCATCCTTTCTTGACAGAAACTTCAAAAGGCAGGAATGGAAGGAAACTTCTTCAATATGATAAAAGGCATATATGAAAAAGCAACAGCCAGCATCATCCTTAATGGTGAGAGACTGGAAGCATTCCAGCTAACATTGGCAACAAGACAAGAGTGCCCATTGTAAAAAAAAAAATTAATTAATTTTAAAAAGTCGAGCAGGAGGACTGTGGGAAGATGGCAGAGTAGGACGCTCCAGTCCCTTCACCAAAACAACTATTGAACAAGCAGGAACTGTCTTGAATAAACTACTCTGGAACTCCACAGCCTAGTGGAACCCTGTGCAGCAGCCAGGGAAGAGTGGGAGGAAGGGGAGAGTAAACTCAATACATACCAGTGAATTCCACCTTCCCTGCACAAGCTCCCAACCTCCCAGCCCCCAGCCTTGTAGCAGCAGTGGACACTGGAGCTCCAGCTCCTGGATCAGCTTGCTGGTAACAGCGTGGAACTTAAAGACCTAGTCTTGCTAACCCCAGGGGTGGGTGGTCACTCTTCCTGACCCCCTTGGGCACAGGTGGCAGAGAAACCTTAAAGACAGTAACCTTCCTCAAAACTAAGACAAACAGTTAAAAGGCTGCATTAACTGTGCAAATGCTAAATCAAGAAAATGTAGTTTCAAAAGCCACAGGAGCAGCTCCTGACACCCTTGCTGGCCTGTCCCCCACTCCCTCCACAATGCAAGGTGGAGCCAGCTTGTGCTCCCATTACAGGTACCTGGCCCAGCTCAAGAGGGAGCAGAATGGCCCCTGTGTGCATCCTGGGGTGCCTGATGCCAGGGCCAACCTACTGGGGGTGTGTGTAATTAAAAATGCCAGTATTACTTTTTATTATGTAGCTCTACTACCTACTTCTTACGGTCCTGAAATGAAAATGCATGAAAAGTAATTATAAATCAGTAGTTTTTGACATACAACGTACAAAGATAAAACTTTTAACAACAACAAAAAGGTGGAGGTGATGAAGAGGTAGAGGAACATGTATGTGTATGCTATTAAAAATAAGCTGGTATCAAATCAGACATGACTTACAGATTTGGGATGTTAAATTTCAACCCCATGGTAACCACAAAGGAAGGACATAAGAAATATATTCAGAAAGAAATGGGAACGGGTTTAAATGGTACAATATAAAAACCAACAAATATATATGGAAACACGCATTAACAGAAGAATTGAAGGCCAAAAAATACATGACTTATAAAAACAACATAGCAAAAAAAAAACAACATAGCAAAACGGCAAGAAAGTCCTGCATTATCTGCAGTGATTTTAAATATAAACAAATTGAACTCTCCATCAAAAGGCAGAGAAGTGCAGAATGAATAAAAATCAAATGCAGGGCGGCTGCCGTGGCTCAGCAGGCAGAGCTCCGACCTGCCGCGCTGGAGGTCTGGAGTTTGATCCCTGGTGCCTCCTGCCCATATGCAAATTAAAAAAAAAAAAAAAATCAGATGCAAAACTCAGAAAAATAATAAATTCAAGCTGTCTTTTTAAATTGAAAAAAAAATGAGAGGAACATTGGGTTGCCAATGTTTAATTTTGTCAAGAAAGGACATCGAGAATAGTTGCTTACTGTTGCCCTAATAGTAATGCCCCCCCCAAAAGATAGCTATACGAGATTCTTGCTATACATTTGTCTTACTTTTCTAAATGTGCCATGGACTGGCCTCAATCTGAGGCCAAACTTTGTAAAAGAGTGGCAGGAGAGAGAAGAGTCATTTACCAACTCAGAGGTTTCTTCAACAGTTCTCCTGAATGACCAAAAAGACACTTCAGCTCAACAACTAACATGCCTAAGCCTTCACCTCTAAAAACCCTAAAAAGAAAATCACAAGTAAGCAAACACATGAGGTGGACTTGGTCCTACACACCTGATGTCTTCCTGTAGCTTACGAAGCTGGGTCCCAGCCCACTGGCAACATGGGAAGTAAGGAGGAGGAATTATCACAGAGACGTTAGAATTTAACAAATGAGTATGACTACAGAATCCTTATATCGATATTTCTTTTTGGTCTCCATTGTCTTGGAGCAGCAAGAAGGAAAAACCTGAAATTATGGACAGTGGGTGTGGTAGCAGCCAGCAGGAAGATTGGTGCAAGAGATCCAATACTCCATCTGTGCACCAAGCACTCTGCAGACTAACAAAACACAAAATACAACTATTATATAGTTGGGGAGTGAAGAAAACATACGGAACTATTAACTTTTCCCAGCTGGGAAACCCGATACTCTCTCAAACACTAGGGACTCTCAAGTTAATAGGCCAAGTCCTTGATCTTGATGCTTTTATGAAACTTATTTCTGTAGTGCAGAAGGTAAGCCTACCTATAATTATGCCTATGATCTGTGCCTAGAGAAGCACTTTTATTGCTCAGATGTAGCCTCTCTCTTTCTAAGCCCAATTCTGCAAGTAAAATCATTACCCTCCTGCTTATGTGGGACATGACATCCAGGGGTGAAAGTCTCCCTGGCAACATGGAACATGACTCCCAGGGATGAGCCTGGCCCTGGCACCATGGGATCAACAATGCCTTCCTGACCAAAAGGGGGAAAATAAATGTAACAAAATAAGGTTTCAGTGGCTAAGAGTTCAAATAGAGTAGAGAGGCTATTCTGGAGGCTACTCTTTTGCAAACTTCAGCTAACTATTGCTAATTGCTATGGTATGGCAAACCCCAAGCAACATCATTCCTGTTAACCCTAAAGAACACCCAAGGCTCTAAGACCTTATGAAAGTCTCACACACTAAGTTTACTTTTCAGAAACCTAAAACTTTCAGATAGGTTTCTAGGCCAGATAAGTCCTGAAATCCAGAGGTGCCAGTCTCTCTAAGAACATCAACCAGTTCCATCCCCCTATCCCATATTGTCGACACCCTCTTTCAACATGAAAAAAATTAGCATGGGCACAACCCAAATATCCGTAAAGATTATGAGAAAGATCAAAGGAGGAGGAATTATCACAGAGACGTTAGAATTTAACAAATGAGTATGACTACAGAATCCTTATATCGATATTTCTTTTTGGTCTCCATTGTCTTGGAGCAGCAAGAAGGAAAAACCTGAAATTATGGAACTGTAACCCATATCAAACATTGAAATCTGTTACATAACTATTCGTTAAAATGTACTTTGAAATGTATTGCTTTTTACAAGATATGTTGTATTTCACAATAAAAATTGTTAAAAAAAAAAAAAAAAGAAGGCTCTTAGATACAAAGAACCACTAGCTTAGAGTGTAAGATCCTTGGCAACGCCATTCTAATTCAGACCACACTTAAATGCTTTTGCTGTGTAGTAGTTAGGTTCAGGTGTCAACTTGGCCAGATGATGATGCCTAGCTGTTCTGTTGCTCTGGACTTAAATCATCAGCATGTGAAATTCATCCATGGCAGATTTCATCCATGACAGGCTAAGGGGTATGCTTTCCACAATCAGCAAGGCTTAAAAGAAGAGGTCAGAAGAGAGAGAAGGAGCTCAGCACAGTCCAGCACAATGTGGCTCAGAGCTGGCTCAGACCCAGACCCGGCTCAGACCCAGACCCAGACGTTTGGAGATGCAGAGAGGAATCACCTTGGGGAAGGCCTTTTGAACCAAGAAGCCAGGAGAGAGGGCCAGCAGACATCACCACCATGTGCCTTCCCATGTGATAGGGAAAGCCAGCTGCCCTTCCTTGGAAGAACTGCAAATTTGTAATTAAATAAATCTCCTTCATAAAAGCCAGTCCACTGCTGGTGTGCTGCATTCTGGCAGCTTTACTAAACAGCTTGCTTTCTAGTCACCTAAGTTTTTCTGTTCCCTGCATTTTCATGGGTTGGGACTAATTTTTCTGGCTTGACTTGCTCCTCTTTTCCAATGGGTAAAATTTAAGCATCCTTTTCTTACCCTTCTTCACTGAAACTGAATTTACTCAGCACCCATCATGCTCAGGCATAGCAAAATGGTGCACACTATGGTTCTCTCAATTACCTCCACCCTTTTCTGTGTTCTCAGAGCCCGGTACCAATAGTTCTATCAGGGAATTTAAGACATTATTCCATTATTTCCTGTATCTTCTGTTAATCCAAGCTTCCCAAGAACAGTCTTAGTTATTTTTGTATCTTTAGCATCAGACAGAAGGTATAACATACTGCAAGCAAGGAATACATTAAAAAAAAAAAAAGCTATGACTTTTTAAAGATCTGGATCTTGCGATTGTCTAGAAAGAAAATATGACATCAACTTCTTTCTCCTCTTCACCTAAAGTACCTTTTCCCATTCTTTACCTCCATCCCTGGGACTAAACTGGCCTCCAAAAGAAGAGATCTTGAATGTCTGTGAGACACAAAACAGACCTAAAGAAATGGTGAATGAATGAATGAATGAATGAAACACTTCTTTAGGGGCCCTCCATAAGCCACCTGTCCCAGCTCAGAACTGAGCCCTACTGGCCTGTAAGTCAGTTCAAAACTGTGAAAAGTGACCAGATTATTCTACTTGCAAATTCCTTGCTTCTAATAACAAAATGATCATTCATGTGATCTAAAACAAAGATATCCACCCACACACACACACATTCAAAACACACCTCCACACATATGCAAAACAAAACAAACTATTGCAACTATTTTCTAAGCAGTGCCTATTTGGATACTGCAGATTTTTCTTTTCCAAAATTGACTGTTATTCCAAAATAACAAGCTTACTGAAACAAAACAAAACACAAAATCCTGCCTTCTAAAAAGTGGAAAAAGGGGTGGCCACTTCCTACTTGGCACTCCAAACATGTAGACAAAAGGTAGGGCACTGCCTGAAAACCCAAGAATACTCTGCATTCAAAATATCCCATCTCACGTTTCCTCTTTTATCGTGGCAACAAAGAGAGACCTAAGAACTAGGAATTCCCACCAATAACCAGGAAACAAGCAGATTAAGGTGTATTAAAGTATAATATGTTAATTCCCCTTTTGGGGGACTTTCAGCATATTAAAAATACACACAAAAGATGCTCAAAGTCACCCTTGGCAAATACAAATTTCCCTATTCATATAATATACTTAAATATAAATAGCCCTTCTGAAAACTTTCTACACCAAAAGAACCACTAAGCAGGAAACAAAAGAACAAAACCCTCATTTGCTGATGGTTACTGGGCTCCATCCCTGACTTAAATGGGTCCTTAACTTGGTCTCTGCAAGTATTCTATATTTTGTAAGATGACTGAAAAATGAGATCGTTTGAGCCAAATACAACCAGTACCACTTTGCTCACACAAAACTGGCAAACACCACTCTTTCCTGTTGGCCCATAACCCTGAATTAAGAGGAAAACATCAGAAATTACCAGCTTGTCAAAAAAGAGCAACAAAAGAGAACGTTCAGACCAAACCCATCTCCAACTTCGAATTCCTGCTAATAGTTCCCTACTCAAATCCTCTGTCTGTAAAGCTTTGTTCACTTTGTTGTGCTACTCATCAGTTCTCACCCAGCCAGTGGCATTCTTAAAATTTAGATGTATTCAACACGTATTGGGCATTTGTTGATAAAATGTGTGATTACTGATGGCTGTTGATGGATATATAGAGACTACCTAAATTGCTATTTTTGTCTTTTGGTAATTAATAAAGCTTACCCCAAATGATTTTTAAAAAGCAACAGTTTGCTAACTGGTAAACTGAATCAGTTTAGATTTTCCTAATTTCACGTAGGGTACAATCCCCCCCACCTCCTTACTCTTTAATCAAATGCCACCTTTTCAAAGAGAGAGATTTTCTGATCACTCTATTTAAATTCACAACTGGAGGGTCATCCTGCTTCCCAACCTTTACCCCACCCCCTCTTTTTTTCTCTTACGTTTATCAAATAATGTCTAAATAAAATTAGATATGCGTGCATAAATTATAGGTTTAAACTACACATGTATACATAAATTTCACACGAAAAAGTTCTCTGCTAGGATTAAACTCTACGAGGGCAAGGTTTGTTGATTGATATAACCCAAGAGCCTAGAAAAGTGTAGGGAGAGGGAGCTACTAATTAATGAATTAAGGAACTCATTCGAGTTTGAAATTAAATTGTAAAAAAAAAAACAAAAAACCTTCATTTCCCAGAATTTCATTCATCAAATCTGCAAACCTCCTGAGTGCGTCACTGACACCCACCTAACCTGAGCTGCCAGCTAGCAAGAGGCTCAACAAAATGAGGAGCGCTCCACTCTGAAAACAGACACGCGCCCCCTCACCGCCGCAGCCCGCTCGGCTCCCCCAACACCCTGTTAGGATTTCTGCCACCCACCTACTGCCTGGCACTGAGTAACTGGGGTTTCTCAGGTGATGAAGTTACCGTGTACCCAAAGGGCGGGGCAACATCCCCGCCCCGGGAAGCGACCAAGTGACCTCAGCTGACTCGGCCACAGGGCGGCCGGGCCTACCCGCCCGGAGGCCGCAGCCCAGACCCGTTCCCGGCCCACCGCCCCCGGCCCCACCGGGCGAGCCCATTTAGCTTCTCCCCGCCCAGCTCCTCACCTCTGCTAGAGGAAGCGAGCGCTGCCGCCGGGGCGCGACCCGGTTGAAGGGCGCCGGCGGCACAGGCGAAGCCCGCGGCGAGGCACCGGGGACGCCTCAGCGCGCCGCTGCGCCGGGCGGGTGAGGGCCCGGGACGCGCGGGTACCGCCGGGTCACCGGGGCTAGAGCGCGGCCGGCCTCCGAGCGGGCTGCGCGGGGAGGGCTGGAGCAGGAGGAGGAGCAGCGGGGAGGCACGTGACGCGCCGGCGCGAGCTGCCGGGGCGCGGGGACGCAGCGCCCCCAGACCGCCCGGGAGCGCGGACCAGCAGCGGCGTGCCGGGGCGCGGGGGCCGCTCGGGCTTCCCCCTCGGCCGGCCGGCAGGAAGAGCAGAAGTCGCCGGCAGCTCAGCGGGCGCTTCGGCTTCTCACCCGCGAGGGCTCCGCCGTCCATCCCCGAGGCGGTCACTGGCTTACACGCGCGCTCATGCGGCTCGCGCCCGGCTCGGGTCACGCGCGGCGTGGGCGGCTGGAGTGGGCGTGGGCGGAGGCGCCGGGCCCGCCCTTCCCGCCCGGCTCGCGGGCTCAGCTCCCGGCTGCGGGTCGCGACTTGCGGACCTTCGAGAGTCGTGGGGCGAGGCGACTCCCTCCGCGTCCCACGAGCTCACGCCCTGCTCGGCTGGCGAGAGGATGGTCGGGGAGGAGTCTCTGGGCACACCCGGAACTGGAAAGAATTTACTGCTGCCTGCCGCGATTTGCATATTCATTACCGTGGTTGTCTTGACAAGGAAATTATTTACCCAGTCCTGTGAAAAGTTCCTGCGCTTTACAGATTAACTAACTGTCCAGAAGCCTGTGAAGTGTGGCGCTGGGGTGCATTTTAAGGAATTCACAAGACCGCGGGAAATGCGGATACGGGGTCAATAGATTTAAAGGGTGAACATTCAGAGCATTTGTTTACGGAACAGAGCACCCTGGGAATGAGAAGGTCGCAATCTGGGAATTTAAAACGTGGGGCATGAATGTTAAATGAGACCTACTGGTGTATAAAAGGATATTTGAAACTACTGTTGTTCAATTCAGTAGGTTTTTTGAATGCCTGTTGCACCTGTCACAATTACTGGTCCACTGTGTGGTGGGCTCAGTAAATGTTTGTTGAATGAATGAATGAGTAACTGAAGGAATGAGATGCACACGGCACCAGGCTAGGAGATACAAAGAAACATGAGATTGCTCTGTCCTCCAAGAGTTCTTTTCCTGTACATCGGTATGTGTACACATACATGGTGGAAAAAGAACGTCTTAGGAGCCTTAAGAGAGCTAAAGAGTGCTAAGAATAGAGAGGGGAGTGCCCATAGATGAGGAAAAGATTCAATTGCTGTCGAAATACAAAGAACTTAAAGTGTTGAACACTCTCATAAAAGATCATTAGGAGTATATGTTTATAGAATTGGTAGGGAAAGCAGGTACAGGCATGCCACCCAATCAGTCAATGAACTTAAATTAATTCTAAGGTTTTTGTGGGAACTATTGGGAAGTTCTTCTCCCTTTGGCATTTGTAGGTGCAGAGTGATTCACACTTTTTTTTCAAAGAGAGAGTATTACTTGGTGCATAATAAGACAGCAGGTGGCCCCAAATCTGTCTCTCTGAACTATAGTAAGTCTTATAATTTTATTAGAGAAAAAAAGGGCAGGATTTAAGATAATGAGCTCATAGGCCCCAGATGACTTAGTTAGGATGATGTAATTACTGAGCATACACAGATTGATAACATGCTTAGTCACAGAATATGTGTAAGAAAATGGCTGAATGAGGTATAGGTGACTTGTAGGTTTCAGTCTAAAGCTACTGCTCATGTCAGGTGGACCCATTTTGGTTAGGTCCAGTCTTGGTTTTCAAGATTACTTTGGATTTGAGGTGGATTAGTTCTGGGCTGATCCAAGACCCTTCATTAATGAACATTAGGGACTGTCTTCAGTGATTATGAGACTCTAATGTTGAAAAACTGGGTACAAATGAAGATTAGTCACAAAGTTTTTACAGTCACAGGGGCAGAAGATATGGACTCTACAACCATTATCAGAGATCAAGGCAGCTGGGTTACAATTTTGGGATTCCAAGAAGTTCCCTCTGTCTACTTCAATATACCAGAAAGCAAAAGGAAATATCTGTGTAATGATTCAGTCATCAAAATCATCCCTTAAATACTGATTTCTCGGTCATGGCAGCAGATCTTTGCCTATAGAACTCTTTTTTTAAATATAGAGCTGTAGCTGAGTTTTCAGGCCACATGTACTCTGTACTCGCCTTATGGGATACCCTATTTCTTTGTAATTGTAGGTCCTCTTGTCCTGGGGCAGTTGGTCAACCTGCTGCCACCCCAGCATCTCATGCTGGGTCTCACTATCTATGGGTGATCTTCTATACAAATTAGATTCGCTCTTTTTCTAAAAAATATTTTCTATTGATAAATCTTCACACATATACAGTCCATACCTAGTATAAAATGAATGGTTCACAATAGCATCACATAGTTGCATATTCCTCACCAGGTTCATTTTTTGAACGTTTACATCACTCCAGAAAAAGGAATAAAAAGAAAAAAAAAAAGCTCAAACATCGCATTACCCCTTACCTGTCCCTCTCATTGACCACTAAGATTTCAATCTATACTATTTTTTATCCTTCATCTTCCCTTATTACTTATTTGTTTTTTATCCTCATTTTTTTTTTTTTACTCATCTGTCCAGACCCCGGATAAAAGGTGCATCAGACACAAGGTTTTCACAATCACACAGTCACATTGTAAAAGCTATATAGTTATACAATCATCTTCAAGAATCAAGGCTACTGGAACACTGTCTAACAGTTTCAGGTACTTCCCTCCAGCACTCCAATACACCACAAACTAAAAAGGGATATCAATGCGATTCATAAGAATAAACTCCAGTATAACCTCTTACCTCTGAAATCTTTCAGGCACTGAAACTTTATTTTGTCTCATTTCTCTCTTCACCCCTTTTGGTCATGAAGGCCTCAGTCCCATGATGCCAGGTCCTGGCTCATCCCAGAAGTCCTGTCCCATGTTGTCTGGGACGTTTATACCCCTGGGAGTCATGTCCCGCGTGGGGGGGGGGGCGGTGAGTTCACCTGCTGAGTTGGCTTAGAGAGGCCACATCTGAGCCACACAAGAAGTTCTCTGGGGGTAACTGTCAGGCAGAATTATAAGTGGGCTTAGCTTCTCCTTTCAGGAATAAATTTTATAAGGGTAAACACCAAGATCGAGGGCTCAGCCTATTGAATTGGTTGTCCCCACTGTTTGTGAGAATATAAGGAATTCAGATGGGGAAGCTGAATATTTCCTTCTCTCTCCCCAGACCCCCAGGGGGACTTTGCAAATACTTTTTTATTCTCTGCCCAAATTTCTCTGGGATATGTCAGGGCATCACACTAACCTGGACAAACTAACAAGATCTCATGCCCTATTCAAGATTCCATGTAATTATGGTGTTCAGATAAACTGACCATAGAAGTTAAATTAGATAATCCACTACCCAAGATACAAATTTTGCACCAAATAAACATCTTTCCATTTGGGCTCACAGAGGTTGAAGTTTTAAAATATGGACCTTATCATCCTTTACCAGGTATTCTGATTTACCTTAGTCCTATCCAGATCCGCTTCATTCATGTCTCTAGTCCAAGTCTGCTGATTTGCTCTTTGAGCTCCTGGGAGCTGCTATGTGGTCTGAGACTGAAGCCATCTGTGGTAGTTAGATTCAGTTGTCAACTTGGCCAGGTGAAGGCACCTTGTTTTGTTGCTGCAGACATGAGCCAATGGTAGGTGAACCTCATCTGTTG
>PVIY010045883.1:0-18792 GCA_004026745.1 Myrmecophaga tridactyla | reverse complement strand
ACCTTGGTTCAAGAAGGCCGATGAAGTTCAGGGTTTCTCTCTCAAGTGAGAAGGCACATAGCGAACGTGGTCAGGGTTTCTTTCTCATCTGGAAAGGCATGTGGCAAACACAGCATCATCTGCTAGCTTCCTCTCCTGGCTTCTGTTTCATGAAGCTACCCAGGAGGCATTTTCCTTCTTCATCTCCAAAGGTCGCTGGTTCGTGGACTCTCTGCTTCATGGTGCTGCAGCATTCTCTGCGATCTATTAATCTCCCATTCTCCAAAATGTTTCCTCTTTTATAGGACTCCAGAAACTTATCAAGACCCACCCAAATGGATGGAGACATGTCATCACCTAATCCAGCTTATCAATCACTCTTGATTAAATCACATCTCCAGGGAGATGATCTGATTACAATTTCAAACATACAGTATTGAATAGGGATTTTTCTGCCTTTACGAAATGTGATTTAGATTAAAACATGGCTTTTCTAGGGTCCATACATCCTCTCAAACCAGCACACTACGTGACTTCTGCTCTCAGTTTTCAATCCTCTGCTTCTCTAAACCTGTTCTCTAAGTCGGTATGTCTCAATTCTGACTGCACATTATAATCGCTTAAGCAGTTTTTCTTTTAAACATACCAGTGTCTGTGTCCCATTCCCAGGTTTCTGGTTTAATTGGTCTGAGGTGCAACTCGAGTATCAGAAGTTTTTAAAAAACTTACCAGAATATTATAATGTACAAGCACAGTGGAAAAACGCTACTCTGTGCTCCCCTATTTCCTACCCACCTTGTCATCTATTTAGTCAAGGCACCAAGCTCCTGCTGCAGGAGTCAGGACTCAATCTGTGGCATGGCCCTGGGCTACTATGCCACTAAGTCCTCCCACTTCGAAGGCTCACTATCTCATTTTACTACAACAATTATCATGCTGGACGTAAAAAGACATATTAGACTTATATCCCCTCCTTGGCTTATCAGTGTCTGCATGATGTTCTCTTAATTGATGCTCTATGACACAACCAACATTCCCTTTCACATGGGGAGAGCCCTTGGGGTGGCGGGTGAGTCTCAACTCGACTATAACATTAACAGTGTATGAAAACCAATATCCACTGAGGGGATTAGACAGTCCCACCTTGCCCATTCTCTTAGTGATGAGAACAGTAAGTAGTAAACATGGTTAGAAAGAGCCAGAGGGTTTCACAGCTAGCTTATCTTATGTTGCTCATTCTGTCTGGGAGGCTGAAGTGAATTGAATTTTGTACCCCAGTTTGGACATAGTCTTGGTCCTTATTCTGATGGGTGGAAACTTATCATAAACAAGATCTCTTCATGATGGTACCATAATTAAGGTGTGGTCCAACTGACTCAAATGGGACTTCAATCTGGATTACTGGATTCCTTTATAAACAGAGTGTGCTGGTTTGCAAGGATGTATGTACCCTAGAAAAGCCATGTTTTAATCTTATCCCATTTTGTAAAGGCAGCCGTTTCTTCTAATCCTTATTCAGTACTGTATGCTCGAAACTGTAATTAGACTATCTCCCGCAGAGACGTGATTTAATCAAGAGTGGTTGTTAAACTGGATTAGGCGGAGGCGTGTCTCCACCCATTTGGGTGGGTCTTGGTTAGTTTACTGGAATCCTATAAAAGAGGAAAATTTTGGAGAAAGTGGGAGACTCAGAAAGAGCAGAGAATGCTGCAGCACCACAAAGCCGAGTCCACCAGCCAGCGACCTTTGGAGATGAAGAAGGAAAATGCCTCCCGGGGAGCTTCATGAAACAGGAAGTCAGGAGAAAAAGTTAGCAGATGATGCTGTGTTCGCCATGTGCCCTTCCAGCTGAGAGAGAAGCCCTGACTGTGTTCACTATATGCCTTTCCACTTGAGAGAGAAACCCTGAACTTCATCGGCCTTCTTGAACTAAGGTATCATTCCCTGGATGCCTTTGACTGGACATTTCTATAGACTTGTTTTAATTGGGACTTTTTCTTGGCCCTAGAACTGTAAACTAGCGACTTATTAAATTCCCCTTTTAAGAAGCCATTTCATTCCTGGTATATTGTATTCTGGCAGCTAGCAAACTAGAACACAGAGTGACAGAAGTAACAGGAGTAGCGAGAAGCATAAAGTCAATGGAACTCAGAAAAGAAAGGAGAAGACACCACCATGTATATTGCCATGTGATGGAAAAGCCAAGGAACCCCAAAGATTGCCAGCCAGTCAGAAGATATTGACCCCAGGAGGAAGAAAGTCTTGTAATCTCTGAAATAGTGAACTAATAAATTCCTCTTGTTAAGATAACCACTTGCACAATATTAGTTTTAGCAACTAGGAAATGATGCCTTCCCACAGACTCTTGCTCTTCATGCTTCTTCTAAAGGTCTAAGCAAGTGTCGTTGCTGAAGCCTGCTTGATGCCCCCAACTAGAGTTATTCCCACCTTTCTTTGTCTAGCCTAACATTTACTTGTGACTATGCAGCAGGGACTAGAAATTAAAGGCATAAATTTGGCGTTCTTCCACTTAGCAGTTTTGACATGGGTTCCAGCTGCTTAACTTTTCAAGCTTCAATTTAAACTTTACATTTTAAAAGTAGGGAATATTGTGACATGGCAATCTAATTCAACTTGATTTCATCAAAACAAAAGGTGTTCCAGTGGTCTGTTACTGACCAGATTGAAATTTTTATGAAGCTTTATGAAAGCTTCATGTAAGAATCTCATTTAGCTATTAGATGTTGAGAAAAAGTCTCCATAAAATTTTAACATTTCTATACAGTCTGTGCTTTCTAAGCAAATGGCATTGGTGAAGAGATGGTTGAGAGCAAATACGCCTTGAAAGCTAGAGTGTATTGCTACAGAGAGATTTAGAGATGGGTCCCCTGGAGTCATTTGCCCCAGGGCAGGGAGGCTGGAGACTTTCCCCTCCCCTCACTGAAGAAAATTTGTTTGCATTCCAGAATAAAGTTCCCTCTCTCCAGGGAGGAGGATTCACCAGTGTGCCAGCCACCCTATATACATTCATGGATCCTTCCTGAGATGCATCCCCACTGCATGAGCAGGATAATACTAGACCCTCATCATGTCATCCCCATGGTGATGGAGAGTCTGAAAACAGGCACTAAGATGCTCTATAAGTAATAAATGATCAGTACCTTCCTTCAGAGGCCTCCTATTTCCTCTGAGAATCTGAATATATATACAAGGTATGCCTGTTTTATTGCATTTTGAATATATATATATATATATATATATATGTATATACAAGGTATGCTTTATTGTATTGCACTTTGCTTTTTTGCCTTTCACAGATATTGCAACAAATTGAAAGTTTGTAAATTCCTATCATCACCTTTGTTCCAACAGCATGTGCTCACTTCATGTCTCTGTGTCACATTTTGAAACACAATATTTCAAACTTTTTCATTATTACTCTATCTGTTATGGTGATCTGTTTTAACTGCGTAGAAACACCATGATCCGTGTTCTTGTAAGACAGTGAACTTAATGGATAAATGTTGTGTTATGTTCTGACTGCTCAACTGACCAGCAGTTCCACGATCTCTCTTCCCCCTTCTCAAATCTCCCTGTTTCCTTTGATGTAACAATATTGAAATCAGACCAATTAATAACCCTACAATGGCCTCTAAGTGTTAAGTGAAAGGAATTACAAGTATCTCACTTCTGAATCAAAGCTAGAAATGGTTAAGCTTAACAGCCTTATTATTGATATGGAGAAAGTTTTAGTGGTCTGAGGAGAAAATCAAACCAGCTACAACCTTCTTTAAGCCAAAGTCTAATCGAGAGCAATACCCTAACTCTCTTCAATTCTGTGAAAGCTGAGAGAGGTGAGGAAGCTTCAGAGTAAAAGTTTGCAGCTAGCAGAAGGTGGCTCATGAAGTTTAAGGAAAGAAGCCACCTCCATAACATCTAAGCTCAAGATGAAGCGTCAAGTACTGATGTAGAGGCTGCAGCAAGTTAAACAGAAAACCTAGCTAAGATCATTGATGAAGGTGGCTACACTAAAAAAAATCGGATTTCCAATGCAGATGAAACAGCCTTATATTGGAAGAATATGCCATCTAGGACTGTCATGGCTAGAGAGAAGTCAATGCCTGGTATTCAGATCTTGAAAGGACTTAATGGAGTTGGTGACATTAAGTTGAAGCCAATGTTCATTTACCATTGCAAAAATCCTAGGGCCCTTAAGAATTGTGTTAAATCTGCTTTGCCTGTGCTCTGTGAATGGAACAACAAAGTCTGGATGACAGCATATCTGTTTACAACATGGTTATTGAATCTTTTAAGCCCACTCTGAGATCTACTGCTCAGAAAGAAAAGGAAATCATTCCTTTCAAGATATTATTCCTTATTAACAAGGTACTAGTCACCCAAGAGCTCTAATGGGGATGTACAACAAGATTAATGGTGTTTTCATGTCTGCTAATACAACATCTATTCTAGAAATCCAAAACCAAGGTGCTGGAGGGACCATGCTACTTCTGAGGTCTGTAGGGTTTGGGCAGTGGTTTGCTTCATAACTCAACTTCTGCCTCTGACACATGGCTCTCTTCTCTCTCTACCTTCAATTTCTTCTTCTTATAAGGACACCTATTACCTTGGATTAGGGACCCACCCTAATCCAGATCCTATTTCTGAATAAAACCACATTCATGGAACTGGGAACTAGGACCTATACATTACTTTTTTTTCTTTTTTCACTGTACATATTTTATTTACAAATTTGTACACTGTCTTAGTATGACTGGACTATTCCTCTACTTGAGCTATTTTTAAGCAATGCAAAATAACTTAAGTGATACAAAGTATTAAGCATAAAGATACAAAATCAGACATTCTAATTCTAGTTAGGAATGTAATTATGATGCTACATATTTTATTTTATTTATTTATTTTTTAATTTGCATATGGGCAGGAGGCACCAGGGATCAAACTCCAGACCTCCAGCACGGCAGGTCGGAGCTCTGCCTGCTGAGCCACGGCAGCCGCCCTATGCTACATATTTTAAAATCCAAATTATGTTTAGGAAATAACACATAGATCACTGATTTGAATGAAATGCATAATTTGTAGCAAAGCTACAACAAAAAAACGAGAACAAAAAAATTGCCAAAGAATGCACAAAAGTACTGGTTATTCCACCTTTGCCTCATATTCCAGGATCCTTCACCAAGGTTACGTGAAGGAAGAAAACAAAAGGAAAACAAAATGACTAACTGAAATCAGCACCACTAATGTTATTAAGTAAAGAAACAAATTAAAATCTAGCAGCCATCAGCAAAAGTACAATAAAGACTGTGCTGTAAAAAGAAAATTGCTAGAAAACAGTATGCATCACATTCTTCAGACCAGCAAAATATGCTCCTGCATACAGTGGAAACTAAACGGATCTTTTTTCCTTTATGGTACAGAAATGCAAGTTCTTTTTAAAATATTGGGAATGGTAATTCTAGTAAGCTACTACACAGTGGGCCAGGAACACATTTATGGATTCCAGGGATGATATGTACTGTAATTCTTTGACTGAGATAGGGGATATGCTAGCCAAAATTTAAAAATAAAAACAATATATGAACACAGAAGCACAGTGATTCCTGCCAGAAGTAATGATCAGGGTTTCTTCTGGAACTTCAAGGACATGTGGGACAATTAGAAAATTGGCAAGTGCCAGAAGGCTGCATACAGCAAGCGCAGTTCCAAGCGCTCCTCCGTCCCGCTGATGGTTTCATGTTTGAAGTGAGAGTCCGTGACAGTTGCCACGAGGCCATCACAGATGACTGATGTGCACCCACAGCTACCTTCCACGACAGCAAACACAACATGGGCACGTGGACTTCGATGCCGCCAGAGGTTCTGTCTCTACTGCCTCACATCTCCTTGAAGTTCCGGAAGAAACCCTGATCATACTTTTGGCAGGAATCACTGCCCAACCATCCAAGTGTTGCTAAGATATAAGAGAAGTCTCATTCACTCGCGTCTTGTACTTCTGCGTCATATATTATTTTTATTTTTAATTTTTTTTTAAATCTGGGGCTGACAAGGTTATTAAGTTGTGGGATATGACCCCAGCAGTGTCTTAATGACATGTCCAGGAATCAGAAGATAGTATTTACTAAAGAAACAGTGATTCTAATCCAAATCATTGCTGGAGACATAAGCAGATGCGGGAGAAGTAAGAGAGAAACTAAAAAATTGACATGAATTTGCATATCACCCCCACGTCTGGGGGGAACTAGCGAATGAACACTTGCAAGAAGACTCTCAACCTATTCACACAATATGAGAGAAGGTACTTTTTAAACAAACGGTTCATTCAGTAGTCTGACTGTACGACATTTTACTGAGTATACTGAGAAATCTGTGTGGGGTGTTTAATTTGTATATTTGTCGACACTTCAGTTTACTTGTTGCTTTGTGTGTCGGAGAAATGAGGGAAGTATCTGTTCAGGGTATTTGGGTCATTATAAAGTGATTGCCCTGTTTTCTTCATGGAAGCATGTATCATGCGGTCAGTGTCACTCTCTCATCTTCTCTCAGCATCTCCTCTCACCTTCATCTACTGTTCACCAGAGGAAATATCTTCATACTGTGTTTCTTCATTGGGGAGATTTGGAAAACTAGCCATGTGGACTTTCCAGCCAACTCTTTCTTTCTTTCTTTCTTTCTTTTTTTTTTTTTCTGGCATGGGCAGGCACCAGGAAACAAACCTGGGTCTCTGGCGTGGCAGGCGTGGACTCTGCCACTGAGCCACCATTGCCCAGCCCCTGACATTTTTTTTTTTTTTTGGCTTTAACAATGGGAATTTATTCACTTATAAGCTTATAGTTTTGAAGCCAGGAAAATGTTCAAATCAAGGCATCATCAGATGCTTTTTTCCCAAAGATGAGCTCCAGTGATTTTGGACTCCTCAGTCACATGGAAAGACACACAGAAAGCATCATGTAATTTTACATAAAATCTAAAGCCTTTGCCATGATGATGCCATTTCTAGGAACTTATCTACTTTGGTAAAAAATCACAGGTAGATTCTGCATACAATCTTGACATAAAAATCATTGTTTAATTCACCTTTACTGAATTTTCTGGTTTCTGCTAACAATTAAAATGGAGAAAATTTAGTGAAGCAAATATACTTAGAGATGAAGCATTTTGAAAGAACTTTAAAGCAAGTCAAATTTGTCATTTAAAAATAGAAAAATTGGTTTCTATTTTATTACATTTATTTTCCATTTTCTTAAAACTAAACTCTAAGAACAGAAACAATGAACCATCTGGTTTGGATCTGGGGTGTCTTCTAATGACTTCTTTCCAGACATATAACTTTGTTAGTGATGTCAGCATGTTAGGCTGTAATGTTAGGAGTTTTAAAAAGGGAAGAAAAATGTATCCCAATGTATATTTCAGATCGGGAGAAAGAATGTAAAAACTCCATTTCTGAGGCTTGTTATATCAAGAGATCCATTTGATAATATTGAAAACATTCTCTTGGGAATTCAATGAAGTGAGTTTTGATCCCATATTACATAGTGCGATATGTTGAAAAAGATATTCATTAGGTCCCTGAAGTTTAACAATGTATAGCTGTTCTTATTCAAGTAATCAATTATAATGAGAAAATTTATAGATTTTTTGGCATTTCTGTTTCTAGTAAACAGGAATTTAATTCCCCAAACTCATCTCTTTTGGTATGAAAATCTGTCTTTTAAGCAGCTATAATTGTTCCCTCAATTAAGATTTTTAAATAATATTTACCAAGAAAAAGTTCCTTGGAAAATGATAAACTTCAAGTTTTTTGAAGGTAAGAAATGCAACAAGATAATCTGGGGATATCTTATATTGGAAAGCAAGCTAAAAACTATTTGATACCAACTTGAAGAACTTCCCAAAGGGTAAAAATGGACCCACTTAAGAATCAATAATAATAATAACTATAATGGATTGGCATATGTCAAATATGTTTAAATCCGTGAGTTCATAGTGGTCATAAAAATATTAAAATATTCAGTGAGCATTTATAAAGGATGCCAGAGAACTAACTCGCTCTTCTTAATTCTAATGAAGTGAAAGAATTTAGCATTTATTCTGCTTTTTCTATACACATTATTGTTCAGGGTAACCAAGTAGTAGATGATGAGAAAATTCCTTCTAGTAGTATTGGAGTTAATAATTGAAAATGGATGTAGTAGATTGAATTATATACCCCCCCCAAAATACGTGGTTTTAATCTTAATCCTCATTTCTGTGGGTTTGACTAGACCCTTTGTAAATAGAACCCTTTGAAGATGGATGTGCCCAGCTGAATCAAGGAATACTTTACTTCCTCTGTATTATTGGAGTCTTTTATAGGCAGAAGAAATTCGGATGCAGAGAATCAGAGAGGGCATAGGAAGAAATCAGAAGTCAGTGGAAATGGGAGGGGCAAACACCAGAAGAGAGAGATGGCCAGGTGACAGGAGGCAGAGATGCCAGACATGGCACCCCAAGAACTGCAGCAAGCCAGCATCAGAAAACCATAGACTTTGGGGAGAACGTATGGTCCTACCGACGCCTTGATATTGAACTTCTAGCCTTCAAAATCATGACCCAATAAATTTTTGTTGTTTAAGCCAGCCTATTATGTTGTATTTGTCATGGCAGCCCTGGCACACCAAGACAATGCATATTACTGCTTTGGATACCTTAATGAAATAATGGATCTAGGCAATGATCATCAATGACTGTTACCATCACAAAAGATAAACACTCAGATATTAGATTCCCCTTGGTGGAAGTACTCACCACCACCTATGAAGTAATTTCATGCAAAAAAAATGAACTATATCTAACTACAATTTTGGAGAAAATATAAGGAACAGAGAAACGTGCTAAACAATATCATAGGGTTCCACCACAAACTATTCAATTTCTTCAAAAAATAAAATGTAAGGATAAAAATAAGAGGAAAAAGTGGCCTACAGATTTGAAAAGATGTAAGAGACATATTAACTAATCCCAACGTATGGACCTTATTTGTCTTCTGATTCCAAAACAAAGAAAAGGTGAAAAATGTATATGAGATATTAAGTTCCAACATGTTTAAAGGCATTGCAGTTATCTTAAAAAAATAGAGACCTTACATTAAGAAATATATGCTGAGAATAGACAAAATGATATGATGTGTGGACTATACTTCAAAATTACTCAGTTGAGGAGAGATGAAGGAGTGGGTAGGGAATAAATGAAGCAAGATTGTCAAAGAATTGATAGTTGTTGAAACCAAGATGTGCATATATGGGGTTCATTATGCTATTTTTCTACTTACAATAATAAAATAGTTTTAAAGTATAACTATAGCATGTTAATTAACCAAGTCTCATATTTTGAACTAGCAGCTATAAGGGCAAAAAGAAAAAGCAAACTATAAAAGCACTATATAAATCAATATAGAAAAAATTTTTAAGTGATCCCCAGAATAATATCACCTATCTGAAGACAGAGATGTATTTAGCTACCACAGTTTCCATTTTTATATCAAACACAATTTTATCTTGTCCAAAAGAATTATCATCTACCTTTCCTCTGAGTGCTTTGCTGCAAATCTCAACAAACAGGAACATTTCAATTATTAATGCTGCTACAATGTTAGAAGACATGAAAATGATTATTATAATCTAGACTGAACGAAAGTTCTTATATCCCACTTACTAATATTCTAACTTCTCAGCAATGATATGACTTAGTCCAATTGCCTGAACACTTCCTTATTCCTCTTGAAATTAAACACTTCTTTGGAAGTCACCATAGTCCAAGTATTCAGACTTAAAACTTTGGAGTCATCTTTGAATTCTTTTTCTTTCTACCCCACCAACCCAGTCTCCAAGTCCTATAGATTCTACCCCAAAAAAGTCTTCCACAACAATCTATTTCTTTATATTACTTATATCAGACACTTAGTTCCAGGGCTTTTTAATATTTGTAGTCTGTTTCCTTCTCATTATCATTGCACACTTTGATTCATCCTAAAGCAAAGATTAAACTATATTACTCTCTTGATCCAAACTTATCTGCAGCTTCCCAATGTCTTTTTGGCAGAAGGGTAATAAATGGAGGAAGACAAATAGGAATGGCATCAGTAGCCTAAAATTCAAACCCTAGCTATGCAGTTTATTGGCTGTGTTTCTGGAGCAAATCACTAAATATGTGTTGCAAGGAAACAATTAAACGAGAGTGCTGTGTGAAATCTTCAAATAGATGATGTGCTATGTACTCAATTTGACCATGATTTCTATTTGAGGGCCTCATGTTTAACGGAAAATGAAACAATGGACATAATGAACACAATAAATAACACGCATGGTAAATAACACATTATCAGATGTGTTAGAAGGTGGTAAGTACTACAGAGAAATATATCAAGTGTCACGGTCAGGGATATGTGTCAACTTGGCCAAGTTGTGGTACCTGTTTATCTGGTTGTGCAAGTGCTGGCCTGTCTGTTGCAATGAGGACATTTCATAGAATTAGATCATGAGCACGTCAACTGCATCCACAGCTGATTCCATTTGTAATCAGCCAAAGGGGAGTGTCTTCTGCAATGAGTGATGCTTAATCTAATCACAGGAAGTCTTTTAAGGAGGATTCAAAGGAGACAGGCCCCATTCCTGCTTCGGGTGGTGAGCCTCTCCTGTGGAGTTCATCCAGACCCTCCATCGGGGTCGTCGGCTTCACAGCCTGCCCTGCAGATTTTGGACTCTGCGTTCCCGTGGTCACGGGAGACATTTTTATAAATTTTATATTTGCGAGTATTCCCTGTTGATTCTGTTTCTCTAGAGAACCCTAACTAATACATCAAGGTAAGAGGAAGTGAGAGTGCCATGCTCCCTGAGATGGTAACCTATGAGCCAGGTTACAGGAGAGAGACAGAGAGAATAAGCTTGCAGAGAAAGTGTGAAAGTAGATGCCACAGAGGTGCTAATGCAGAAGAAGCAGCCTAAGGCAAAATGCAAAGACCCATGTGAGACATTAAAGGACTTGGGTGTTTATTCTGAGGGAAATGAAGAACTCTGGGGTTGCGGGGTTTTCTGAGCAGTCATGATAAGATCCGACCTACATATAATATCACTATAGTGGCTCAATTGAAAATAAACGGCAGTGGATCAAGGGTAGAAGTAGAGAGAAGACTTAAGAGTCTACTCTAGTCATTCTAGGAATGATGATGATGGTTTGGACTAAAGTGGTAGTAATGGAAGTGGAAAGAAGTAATTATATTCTTGAAATATTTCAGAAGCGGAGTCAACGTCTTCCTCATATATATATATATATATATATGAGGTATGAAAAAAGTGAGACCTGAGCAACTTGAAAGATGGAGTCACAAGATGGGACAAGTTGCAGATAAAGCAGGTTGGATGGTAGAGAACAGGAGACTGGTTAAATTTTGGATGCCGAATGGATATCAATGTGGAGATGTGTTTAGTTAGCCAAGTGATACTTCAATAACCAATACCATAATCAGACACATTATATGCATCGCCTCCTCTGAGATGATTCTTGCAACACCTTTATTCATAATTTTTACCCTAGATATTAATTAACACACCCAAGATCACTGAGTTAATAAAAGGAGAAGCTGGAATTGGAGCTCATTATCTTCTTTGCCCAAAGTCTGTGCTCTCAGCCTGTATCTAGAATGACTTGTTAATATTAAATGGGGAATTGATACTTAAGTGTCAAAAACTAGCCAAAAACTGACCAACCTTTAAAATATGACAGCACTTAATCTAGAATGAATTGCACAAAAGTATCTGAAGATAAAAAAACAAGTTTCTAAAATTCACCATAGTGTGCCCTAAAGGCACCACAGGAAATCAAAATCTGGCATCAGACCAACTCTAAAGCTTTCACCATTTTAATCATCAAAGATTATTATTCCCACTTTAAGTAGTTAATGGGAATTACCCTCATAGGTGAGACCAAATAGTCAGCAGTCATTTGAACAAAAGCCCTGCCATTGTGTCCAGACACACTTTATATTGGCAGGAAATAACCATTTTTGCAATTATGTTGTGTAATCCTTACATTCATATTGGTATAAGCTAGAGAAAAGAAAAAGAAATCATATGATGGTCATGTTCCTTAGCATAAAATCAGACAAAATACCAGCACAATGCTGATCCCTTCTTTCTGCTAAAATGTAATTATGTTGCTGAAATGCTTACAACCTAAGGCCAAATGAGAAAATAATATTGTTGCAATGAACAGGAAGCTTGGGGTGGAAACACATTTTCATTACTCTTCCATTTTACTTCCCTGGATGCAATTTTTCCTTGAAATATTATCTTTTTATACAACCAACGTAAAAACACAATTGCTACTAAGATTTTCATTTAAAGATAATGAGAACTAGAATGACCCCACTACATTCAAAATTGCTGTCCTTAGTTTATTAATAGCCATAGGGACCATTCATTTTGTCACTCTTGCTAATTGACTTTGGCCTGCCAAGCAAAAATGTTAGCCCTTGAATGGATAAAGAAAAAGTATGTTACTCTTTCTGTACTTTATTATATTTCATTTATTTACTTACTATTTTTCTAAGAAGCTAAATCAAGAAAAAAATCAGTAGGATTGATTAGTCTAAATGAGGATTAGAAATTTGAGGACCCAGATAAATTATATAGTTTACATTTGAGTAATACTTTGCCATCTTATGACCTATATAATATCTCACCTGAGATACTAAAAATGTATAATCCTTAAAATACTGAGACACTTTTTGTAGGTATACCTGCTATAAAGGAAAGGCCTGGGAAAAAGATTGAGGGCAAATTCCAGGTGATGCCCAATCTCATGGTAACCTGTGGTGATTAAGGACAGAGGGGGATTAAGTAATTAAAGACAGCATTAACTTGTTTAATTTCATAAGCAGAAATTATGCAAATGGCATATAAGCAACATAAACAAGAGTTGCCTCAGGAGTAGCCTCTTTAATAAGGTATAAAGAAGAACAAAATAAAAACTAATGACTTTTATTTCAGTTAACAATTTAAGTAGTATTAGCTAGACAGTAGTCCCCAGACAAGAGGCATCAGTATCACTGAGAATTTGTCTGGGGTCCTTTCCCATACCTACTAAAACCAAAACATAGGAATGGGCCCCAGCAATCTGAGTTTTAGCAATCCTGCTGAGTAATCCCAACACATGCTAAAGTCTGAAAGCTACTGAATTTGACCATTACATCATAATTGTTTTTTTGAGTCCGGGAAAGGTTATTTTGATATTACAACTTTATTAATGTATCTAAATAGCGTTTTCCCATTCACCAATAAAGAACTATGGAATGTCTACTTGTGCCAGGCTCTCTATTTCTTTTTTATCTTGTTTTTAATTGTGGTAGAATATACATAACTTAAAAATCATTTTAACCATTTTTAGGTGGACAGTTCTGTGACACTAAATACCTTGATAATATTGGATAACGTTCACACAATTGCCAGACTCTTTCCATCATCCCCAGATGAAACGCATACTGATTAAGCAATAACTCTCCATTCTCCACTCCTTCCAACCCCGCTCATCACAATTCTGCCTTCTTTCTCTTTGAATTTGCTTATTCTAAGTATTTACCTATAAGAGAAACTTTTTTTCTGCGTAATCAGGAGGTTCTGTTGTTAGCTTGGCCAAGTGACGATGTTCAGCAATTGTCTGCTCAGACAAGCACTGGCCTGGCTGTTGCTGCAAGGATAGTTCGTGGCTGGTTGGTAAACCAGAAGGCTGGTATATTAAATCATCAGTCAGTCGATTGCATCCATGGGTGATTATATCTGGAATCAACTAAGGCGTGTCTCCCACAATGAGATAACACAATCAGCTGAAGGCTTTTAAGGAAGAAGAAAGATTCTTCACTGCTTCTTCAGCCAGCGAGCTTCTCCTGTGGAGTTCCTCCAGACCCTTCATCAGAGCTGCCAGCCTCACAGCCTGCCTTGTGGATTTTGGATTCTTCCATTCCCATGGTAGCATGTGAACCTCATATTTACAGATCTCTCCTGTTGGTTCTGTTTCTCTAGAGAACCCTGACTCATACAGGAGGCCTTCACAAAACGGGGATCAGTTGAACTGAGCCTTAACGGAGTTGGCAACCAGGGGGAAGTTAGACTGCTGAAGTGGGTTTAGACCGGTTTGTGGAGGTCTTGTTTGCCATGTTAAAGTTTGTTCGTTTGATTAGGCACTGTTTGTTTAGGCACATATGATGTAAAAGAAAGGCACATTTAAAGCAGAAAATAATTTGGATAGGCATGGAAGGAAAAGGAAATTGGAAATGACGGACAAATATCTTAGTATAAGTAATGGGTTTGCAACTCTTTGATATAGAGGTTATAGTTAAAGCCATGAGAGCAGATAATGTAGTACTTCATTAATGTAGTGCAGTTTTATCCTAAAATTGTTGAGGGTATGTAAAGCCATGATTTTTAACCAATTTGAGTAGTGCAGGGAGGGGCAGAGGCTGTGATTTTTATCTGTATCCTCTGTGGTGGTATATTTGATAAAACATATTCAATATAGGTAATAAAAAAGGAAATTGACTAAATCTCAGCTGAGGAGACATGCAGATATAAAGTGTTATTGTGGTGGATAATGGACAGATTAAAGGAAATTGATGAATGCATTCCTGTGAAATAAAAGTAAGCAAACAAGGGAATATCAAGGCAGAATTCTAGAGAAGACCAACAGTTCTGAAAAATGTAGAGGAAAAGGAGCCAGTAAGAAGATGTAAAAGAAGCTTCAAAGAAAGGGGAGGAGATGCAAGAGTGAGCCACCATAAGAACACCAAGAGAAGGGGGTAGTTTGAAATGGAGAAGTGAGCAGTGTCTCCTGGTGAAGATTGCTATTCCAGCCCAACACAATCCCAAAACCAAAGAACATTCCAGGCAGAAGGTTACCCACAAGCTTTAATCAGGGACTTACAAAGAGGAGAGTTTTCTTGGTGGTAGTGTTGGGAAATTTAAGTCAGTTCTCTTGCAAATAAGTCAGTACCCCGCACTGATCAGAGAAGGAAGTAGGGTTTTACAGGGGCATAGACAGAGAAGGTACAGGGCCGAGACAGTATCTGCAAATACTGCTAACAAAGTTAACTATTTTTTCATAGCAACATTTTAAGGGTCCCTAAAACATGGAGGATATAGAATCATCCAAGCAACTTTCAGAAGATGTATCTGAGTAACTTTACCATTCTTTCCCCATCTGGGGAGGTGGTTTTCCTTCTGTCCTGTGCTTTGGACAGGCAAGCTGGTACACGCTTAAAGTTCTGGTTTTGTTTTTTGTTTTTTTTCCTTTCCCTAAGGAAGGGACCCAACCCTTGGGTTGCCACAATTGCAAAGCATCAATTATAGTCAGCAAGCCATTGAGTGGGCCAAATCACAACAGTCTGGAGAATATGATGATGGGGAAATCCATCTCATGGTCATTTAATTTCTCTCATTCTCACTTTCCCTCCCTGTAGAATCAGAATAGACTTTAAGGCTCCTCTCCTTGAGCTCTAAAATTCCAGGACAGAGGCTTGGAGATTATGGATGAATAGGTTAGAGGTAGGGCATTTTAACAGGAACCCATGTAATATTAACTCAGGTGGTTTGGGAAACATCCTTTAAGAAATCCTGTTCTGCAGTTTCTATTAGTTAACTAAAGTATATTCTATAACTAAAGTTTATTCATTTCTCTTCTCTGAATTCCTTTAATATTTTGTCTGTGTTTCTCTCTGGGATCTTATGACACATTGTTTTATGAACACATGGTATGAGGCTGTGGTAGTTAGATTCAGTTGTCAACTTGGCCAGGTGAAGGCACCTAGTTCTGTTGCTGTGGACATGAGCCAATGGTACCTGAACCTCGTCTGTCGCTGATTACATCTACAGTGAGCTAGGAGGCATGCCTGCTGCAATGAATGACATTTGACTTAATTGGCTGGTGCTTAAATGAGAGATAGCAACATAGCACAGCCCAAGCAGCTCAGCATACCTCATCTCAGCACTCACAGCTCAGCCCAGGCCTTTGGAGATGCAGAAAAGAATTACCCCGGGGAAAGTTGTTGGAACCCAGAGGCTTGGAGAGAAGGCCAGCAGAGATCGTCCTGTGCCTTCCCATGTAAGAAAGAACCTTAGATGAAAGTTATCTGCCATTCCTCTGAATAACTAATGAAATAAATCCCCTTTTACTAAAAGCCAATCCGTGTCTGGTGTGTTGCATTCTGTCAGAGAACAGTGGCATCCTAGATTCCCTCCTCCCTGCCTGTCTGCTTGGCTGCTTTCTCATAAAGGAGCCATACTGTTTCTGTCCCAGCCTCTGTTGCATCCACTGGCCCCGCAGCTGCCCCAGCCTCCCCAGCCTGACCTCCAGGCTCCATGATGTCCTCCATTGCACTCTCCATGAGGATATCCCCTCCCCATGAGGCCATGGTTTAAGGAATAAATGTAAAAAAAAAAAAGGATATCATTATTTTGGTTAAAGTTGAAATTCAAATATCATCAGATTTTTAAGGCAAAATACTCATTATTTTAAGAGTACAACTTATTAGGAGTCTCCCACAGAACTGTGATATTCATCCCCGAATAAAGCATTCATTCTAAATTAACTCTAAGTTGAGAATGAGTCCCTTTACATTTTCTGTTTTCCTAATTTTCTCATAGCTTATTATATTTTTTCAACAGACCCTACCACTAATATTTTCCATTGTTTACAACAGACAATCCAATTTATGAGAAGTGTTTTCCCTGAAAAACAAATGTGCCTCTGGGAACCAAAAACAAAAGTACTTTGTCTAATGATCAAGAATTTCCTTTGAGGACAATTTCAGCAAAAATTTATAGAGACAAAACCTGGGTCTCCAGCATGGCAGGTGGGAACTCTGCCCCTGAAGCCACTGTGTGCAAATTTAAAAATGTTTCTGCATGAGGAAGAACAGAGGAATGTCAATAATGCAGGGTGTTGAAAATAGGTGGTAATTAATATTTTAAAACTTTAACGTATGTGTGAGACAAGCAAAAAATGTTTATTGGGTACAAAATTTATATTTTGACTAGTGCATTTCCTAATATAACTTATGTGGACAGTTTAATCAAACACCACAGTACTTGGAACCTTGCATAGGGCATGAGATTTTGTAGGTTTGTCCAGGGTGATGCCCAAATAAATCCCAGAGCGATTTGAACAGTGAATAAGGAAGTATTTGCAGAGTGAGAAAGGGGGAAAATTCAACTTCCCCAAGTGGAGAATTCTTGATATTCTCACAGGCAGTGGGGACAGCCAAAGCAATAGGCCAAGCCTCCAATCTTGGGGTTTGTTCATATGAAACTTAATCCTGCAAAGGATAGGTCAAGTCTTCTTAAAATTAGGCCTAAAAGTCATCCCCAAGAGAACCTCTTCTGTTGCTCAGATGTGGCCTCTCTCTCAGCCAACACAACAAGCAAACTCACTGCCCTCCCCCTGTCTACGTGGGACATGACTCCCAGGGGGTGTGGACCTTCCTGGCAACGTGGGACAGAAGTCCTTGAATGAGCTGAGACTCAGCATCAAGGGATTAAGAAAATCTTCTCAACCAAAAAGGAGAAGAGCAAAATGAGACAAAATAAAGTGTCAGTGGCTGAGAGATTCCAAATAGAGTCGAGAGGTTATTCTGGAGGTTATTCTTATGCATTAAATAGATATCACCTGTTTAGTTAAGGTGTCATGGAGAGGCTGGAGGGAACTGCCCGAAAATGTTGAGCTGAGCTCCGGTGGCCATGTTTCTTGAAGATAATTGTATGATGATATGGCTGTCACACTGTGACTGTGTCGTTGTGAGAGCCTTGTGTCTGATGCTCCTTTCGTCTACCTTATCGACGGACAAGTAAAACATGGATTAAAAATAAATAAATTATAGGGGGAACAAAATGTTATAATAAATTTAGTAGATTGAAATGCTGGTGATCGGTGAAGGGGAGGGGTAAGGGGTATGGTATATATGAATTTTTTTCTGTTTTCTTTTTATTGCTTTTTCTGAATTGATGCAGGTGTTCTAAGAAATGATCATGATGATGAATATACAAATGTGTGATGATAGGGTGAGTTATTGATTATATAACAAGAATGGAATGATCATATGATAGGAATGTTTGTGTTTGTATGTGGTTATGTATCACAAATGAAAAATAAATAAATTTTAAAAAAAGTTTATAGAGACATTTTGAATGACCCAAATATTGAAGATATGAATATATACTGTTACTCTTATTAGGATTATTTATAGTTCATCATACAGTGTGAACTATTTTTATAATAGCTTCAGGAGTGGTAAAGAGAGCAAGAAAAAAGATTGTGAGGAGGAAAGGAAGCATTACTAAAGACAGAAATTTCTCAACTGTTAATCAATGGTTGCGGCTGTTGTTTACGTATGCTGTATGGCGGGGTCACAGTTCATTCTTTTTCCATGTGAGTATCTCGTTATTACAGCACCATTTGCTGAATTTTTGTTTGTTTCTTTGTAGGGAAGTGCATGGGCCAGGAATCGAACCCAGGTCTCTTGTATGTCAGAAGAGAATTCTACCACCGAACTACCTTGCACCCCCAATCAATGGCTTTTTTTTTTTTAACTTTTTTATTAATTAAAAAACTTAACAAAAGAACATTAATATATCATTCCATTCTACATATACAATCAGTAATTCTTAATATTATCACATAGTTGCATATTCATCATTTCTTAGAACATTTGCATCGATTTAGAGAAAGAAATAAAAAAAACATCAGAAAAAGAAATAAAACAATAATAGAGAA